>JAOTQE010099177.1:0-10266 GCA_025631205.1 Nesometra sesokonis
CTTTTTAAAATTTTTGTTCGGATGAAAATTTGTTAATCTTAATTTGCACTTTCAAACATTTGTCCTGCAAAATCTACCTATATCAGGTGGGTGAAATTAATAATAAATCTGAAAATAAAGTGATCCAAGGTAATTCAACAGAAGGACTCACAACTCTTCTGTGGAACATAGCGCGAGCATACAAAGCTTTGATCCATAAAGCAAGGCTGACACTTGCACAGTTCTGTGGCACGCATTGGCACGACTATTGCAAGATAGTCGTAAAAAGGCGTGAAGTGTGTGTAAACCCGTCGTGTATGCACGCCTTGTCGGGATGATAATTTTAAAATGTTCAAAATTTTGGTCGCAACAAAATTTCATGACCAGGTCGTGAACTGTGCGCAAACTGTTCGTGTACTCGATGGATGATGCCTGAGGATGCGTGCCAGGGCACGCCATGCCATGACTGTCACAAACTGCCACGAATAGTTCACGAAAAGCTCACATCGAGTTCACGAGTAGTTCACCACCTGTTTACGAATTGGTGCGCGTCGCAGCGTGGCCATGCCTACTGACTGATACGGTCTCATGTGCTTCATGCATTGATGGAACGGGCAGTTTTCTCGCATGGCACGAGCAGTTCACGACAAGTTCACAAGTTCAGGAATAGTTCACGAAGAGTTCACAACTACTGTTCCCCCAGTTATCCATATCAAGTGACAATGTTATCCCGGAGACACAGCAGAATCCACTCGAAAGCTAGATACAGCCATCTTTCTTGTGGAGGTCAGTCAGTAGACATACTGTCCAAACTCATGCCTTCTGGTCAACCATTCATTGACCCACACTTTCCTTTGTGTCTTCCTTTGGAGTGGGGTTGACTTTTCTTGCTCTTCTGCTTCTTCCAGCCTTTTCTCCTGCTCTTCACCAATGGCAGAGCAGCTGCCACGTATAAGCTTCCTCTTCTCTGCAATGATTGTGTCTTTGGCATTCAGCATGCTGTCTCTTCCACAGCCAATCCAAAAATGACTAGGCTTGAGGAGGCTCCCTTGTTAAGTGGCGTGCCCAAATCGGCACAACACCTTCTGAATTGCACAAACTGTTGCCTATGCAGGAAGTGCGTAAAATGTGTGCAACCTTTTTGTGAACTTGTCGTGCCAGTTCATGTCAATGTGGACACTGATGGCCACGCATTCGTGAACTCGTCGTTCACTATGTATGAACTAGTCGTGAACAGTGCGATAGCCTCCCAGTTCATGCCCAAACGACTTGCCACGACAAAATTGTGGCCTAAAGTCGTGCAAGTGTCGGTCAGTCTTGCATAACCCTTGTACCAACAAATTTTGCTCCAGACGCTAAAAATTAAACTACCAACACCATACATTTGCTGGTGGCGGATAAATTTTGACATTTTGATAATTTCTAATGTGTTTTACTTCTTGATTTTTTAAAGGTACAATTATTTGACACTACTGAAAACAATAAAATTTATTTTTTAAATTAACCCATTAGATAAAAAATAAATTGAATTTAAATTAAAGATTTAATTAGTATTTAATTCAGATTTAATTAGTAATTAATAACTAATTGATGTAAATCCATGGTGAAATTTTGACTGACGGATGCCTCCTGAGTTACCAAATACCGTGTGACCTATAACCAAATGATCAGATAGCTAGAATATGCAAGTGTTATATAAACAAACAATAACCTACACTTTTTTGACATCTTAAGGTTCATTGGTCAGTTATGATGCATGATGCCAAGGAAACAGTGGCTGAGTTGAAGAGACTACAAGCCAAAGGTCAAATCAGACACTATGGCGTTTGTAACTTTGGAACCCAAGACATGAAAGACTTCAAGGAAGGTGAAGGTGTTCCAGTCACAAACCAAGTAGGTAGAGACAAAAATAACTTAGTGAGTTGTTTAACAAGGAATAAATGACAACCAAATTCTTGCACCGGGTGGCTCTGCCTCATTTGCATAACTCCTGGACATCAGCAATCAAAAGTGCTCTAGTAAATGAGTGGCTAGGAGAGGGATAGTGGGAGCAGTTGGCGCACCGGTTGTGGTTCAGGAGCGGATTGCTATAAGCGGTCTTTAAACACTCTTAACGTTAAGACCATCTGTAATTATGACATCACACACGGTCTTTAATTATAGATCATTACTATACCTCGGTCTTAGCAGTTAGCGGTCTAAATATTAAAGCTTGCTTGGAGGAGGCTATACATGGTCTTAACTCACTTACAATGATATCTGCAATATTTTACCTGTAATTGCCTGTTTGCTACTAACTATAACTGTTTAAACATACACCATATTATGAAATTAAACCTTGTATAATATTTTCATATAAAAATCAAACGTGATGTGGCACAAAAATTAACTAAAATAGCGCCCTCAATTACTGTTACTATAGAGTGTTTGTTCAAGATTTAATACTCAACACAGTCTTAAGAAAGACTGTTTTGTAGCAATGGTCTAACTTGGGTGACTTTGCTAAGACCCTCTATGTGTTAAAGCCGGCTTTATTCTGTAAGTTAAGACCGCCAGTTAAGACTGTTTTATAGCAACCGCCCCTAAATTCCAATCAAGAGGTTGGGATTTTGAGACTCGGTTGCCAGTGTGCTTGGCCAATGCAATTTACTCAAATTCAAGGCTACCCAGTTGTATGATGCGTACTAGCAAATAACTGTAAGGTAACCTGCGAAGGACCAGCACCCATCTAAGGTTTTGGTTACTGTGAGGACTCAACAGGTGGTATAACAGTGCATCCAGCAACATAAATCATTATAATTATACTATAATTTGAGCAACATTTGTCTGTCTTTCTATCTATTTGTCTGTCTGTCTGTTTGTTCCTCTACTTCTCCCAGGTCTTTGGTCCGATCTTCAAACTTGGTGGGCAGATGCAGGTTCACTGCGAAATTGACCTTGAGGGGTTCATTTTTGGAAATGTTAAGGTCACTAGGGTCAAAGGTAAAAAAACTTTCGCTACTCCTTGGTCCCATCTGGGCCAAACTTGGTGGGAAGCATGTAGGTTCAGACTAGAATTGCCCAAGATGGTTCATGGGGTCAAGGTGATGCGAACGGGCCAAAGGTCAAGGTTATGGGACGAGTAAAGGTCAATGTTACAGGAACCGCGTCAAAGGTCAGGGTTACGGGATGGGGTCAAAGGTCAAGGTTGCAGAAACAGAGTAAAAGGTCAAGGTTACAGAACGGGTAAATTGACTAGTGTATATTAATTAGAAAAAAGAAGTGCTTTAAATGTGTGAAGCAAGATTTTAAATTTTATACGATTGTCAATTGGGAGCTAATGAAGTTCTTGGAGAACTGGTGTGATGTGAGAGAGTGGTGATAGTACGATAAAGGAGAGTATCATTAACACAGATGAGAGGGAATGAAAGATTTAATAAAGGAAGGAAGGTCAAGAATTAAAAGTTTAAAAGAATAGGTTCCAAAACAGACTCCTATTTCAAAATAGGGACAACTGAAAATGGACAATTTCAAAAAAGAACAGTCTATAAAACGGCCATTTAGAAAATATTAAGCAGATAGACATACAAGACATACAAACTTTTTTTCTGAAATGTGTTACATCCTTATTTTCTTTCTTGAGAATATTGATGAATGCATTGCTATTTGTCTTCTTGAAAAAACACCAGAAAACTTACATTAAACAAAAACATGATCCACAATGGTACAAAGCAGGGATATCAGGGATTTCACAACATTGTTGCATTACAATGACATGAAATTGTGCTGTGTTGCTAGTAGCTATCCAAAATGCATTCAACTTGACCGATAAACTTGTAACAACTTCTATTAATAATCTTTTTATCATACTAGAAAATATGGTTGTGAAATTTTTGTCTGTGACATACTCCTAAAAGCCAGTTTTAGGAGTAGGTTAATCTAGGGGCGGATGCAGAATTTTGAAAAGGAGGGGCCGAAAAGGGGGGGCCGTTAGAGAGTCAATGTTTTAGGGGGGTCCTGGGGCATGCTCCGGAAATGGCCTCAGAGGCATCTTAAGGGATCATTTCTTGCTGAATATTTTTGCTTTATAAACATTGTTAGTAATATCGATATATTTTACTTTCCGAAGGGGGGGGGGGGCGACACCCCCTCCCCAAATCCGCCCCTGGGTTAATCAATTTCACTGGGATTTTAGTGAAAAAATAAAAAGCTATGTAAAGGTGATACAGGATGATTAAAAAAAATTGTCTTTGTCAATAAACCAAAAATATGGATTACTATGCAGTTGTGTTGCAGACTAGTTGATGATCTTTTAGAGTTTTCCAGGAAAATCGTTGATCAGTTGTGGCAGAGCCAAGCCAAATGAGACATAGGAAAATTTGAAATTGAGTTTTTCATTGATTATAATATAAAATAAAACTGCACATTATTATCTTTAACATGCAAAAAAGATCAGTTTCATACAATGTTTCCTTACAAAAGTTATGAACAATCGAATTTCGAACATTCAAAATGTAAGTTTTGAGAAAATTGCATTTGAAAATTGTTTATCTGTATACATTGACCTTAAGCAAGGTCAAATGAAATTGCATTTTTAAAACATTTTTTTGACGTATATCTGAAAATTGTTAAGATAGTATGAAAGTTAAATGTATGAACTGTATATTTTTCAAATAAAACAAAATTGGAAAAATTGCCAATTTTTAAATTTCGGCCTTTTGTGGAAAACTAGCATTTTTGCGACTTTTGTCTCAATTGGCTTGGCTCTGCCACAATTTGCGTCGGTTGAGGGATGCGGGAAATTGTTCAGAACTTCAAAAAAAACTATGAAATTTTTTTATTCACTATGGACCTTTATTTTCTTATATTTTTCAAATACATTAATATCTGAGTTTTACTATTTAAAAAAAGTTATATACATGGAGGTGGGTAGCACTGTTTCTGACCGGGGTAGGCATGTTCCCAGTTTTAAATTTGACAAGCAAAAAATAGGGTTATTTTCCTTATTTCGTATATTTTTGTGGCTCTTTTCTGTTTCAATTGATGGATACCTGTCAATATTTTTTTTTTTGGGAAGGTTTTAGTTTGAGACGCACATAATAAGGGGAGGATTTCACATGTTGTGTAATAATATTAGGGGGAATGCATGTCCCACACCACCACTCCCCTTCTCCAAATCTCCCCCCCCCCCCTAAATAATAACAACATGGTAATAACCTACAAAAGTAAATATATTGCAGTTGTTGAAAACGTAAAAAACCGTGGTTTCAATAAATGTGCAATTATTTTTTAAAGCTTTCAGGGGTGGATTTATGGGTGGGGGGGGGGCACAACCGGCACGCACCCCCCTCCTATTTTCGTCAAAACCTAGTTGCGCCCTCCCTTATATTAGGTGCGCCGGTTCAAAAATTCACCAGGAAAACCCAAAAAACGGTTAAAATACGGTACCAGAGCACCAAAATGGGGAAATTACTTTTTTTTTTTGCTCGTCAGGGAAATATTAGCAACCACGCCCACCTGGACTGGAAAAGTACACCCCCCCCCCCTTTCGGTGGATCCTGGAGCTATTTAAAAATACAATTTTACTACTTATTAACAAATATTAACATGCTCTGCTGCTAAATTTCCAGTATTTACGATACTGTGCTCAATGAAATTTGTGTGCCTTTGCAACGAATTTAAATTACCATAAAACAAAAGGACAACTTCTGACTACTTTGCAAACTACAATTTTTATATTTTGATTAATTGATTGTATATTTTATGTTCTGAAGCTAGCTACAACTCCCGTAAATGTATTACTAGTAATTACAAATTGTAAGTGAATGCTGCGAAGCAAATCGTAGAACATTCCCCCGGACTCCCCTAAAAAATTCACCCTCTACCGACCCCCTTCCGCCCCGCTCCTTTCCAAAAGTCTGCTTGCCTGGGTTATTATTACCAGATTATCGGATCCATTAACATTTATATTTAAAATAAACATAGTCAATTACTATTAGCGTAATCTAACTAATTAAGCGGCTAAGACCTGTGGCCCTCTATACGTTGTGACGTGAGATGGCAAATAGTTTGGATCTTTATGGTGGTTATAATTCCTATTTTTGAATACGCTACTATAAATGTACTTTATTGTTATTACTAAGTTTGGCCGTTTTAATTACAATAATTCTCACAAAAAGAATTATTATAGCTTGTAATACCTATTTTAAACGAGTATATCTTTGGCTGTGACGTGCTAACTAATACGGTACGAATCGTCCAAATTTTGGGGTACGGGTTGGTTTAGGTACGGATTGTCCTGTATCCACCTGTATTGTAAAGAGACGACCAGAAGGAAGTCGCGAGGAAAAAAGCTTGGATACTGGCCTAAAAACGAGCGTTTAGATGGCAGTCTACAAGCGTCGGCTTTCCTCATAATGAGTTCGTAAATCCTCATAATATTGTGACTGGCCCTGGAGAAAAGTAAATAGATTTTCTGTTCTTTTCTCCGTGGGCTGGCGTATGGCTGACGTGATAGGAAACCTAGAAATAGAGTAAAAACAAAGATAGTATGAATAGTTATACTCGATCGGGGCCGGGTACTCGACGAATAGGTAGTCTACAAACGTCGCCTACAGTAATTGATTTTACCCGGCAAAACAAAAGAACGAAACTCCACTGTTCAGGGCAATCAGGCCTATCTAATCTGACAAACCATGACCCCGAGAGGTCAAATTGCTGTACAGATTAGGATTAGCTGCTTCGCAGCAATAAGTAACAAAATGTGTGATTTATTTCTAGGCTCTAAACATGTAAATTCTTGCTGTGGGAAATGTTTGCCTCATTATTTGCAAGTTACTACTAGTGTCATAATTAGTGCCATTTCTAAACAACTAAATGATTAAAAAAGAACATTTGATTCAACACACTGAAAAAATAAAAATTGGGCCTAAAAATTAGATTTGACTCCTGACAAAACCTTCTTAAAAACATAAAATCATTATTTATGAAAATAAAATTGTTTCATTCCTGTAAAAAAGCAGCACAGTTAATTGAAAAAAAATCTTGTTTTTATGGCAATAAACTGCAATTTTTTAGAAAATGTTGGAAGACCAATACATATTACACAACAATCCAACCAACATTTGCTGAAACTTACAGTCATGAAATTCTATTTTGAGTTTTTCATTAACCTCTTAAGAACCCTAAATTTACCTCGATGACTTGGGATAGAACCCATGGTACCTCAAAGTGTTAATAAATAGACAGGATAAAGATAACATTATTAGTTGTTTAATTCAGTGTACATTGATTTTTGCTAGTTTGAAAATACACTTTTATCCAAGTTTTACTGTTAATAATAAGTACTTAAAACTGTTTTCAAGTGGGTGAAACATTTGACTTGTTACCTGCAAATATTTAAGCGTGGGTTCACGTCACTTTTAAACCTAGTCTTTAATCATACAAATTAAACAAACACATTTACAACATGTAAACCTTTATTTACAAAAATATTTAATGTGTACAGTCAAAGTCTGCTTTAAATAATATTTCCAAATTTTCTCTTAACATTTCAAGCGATCTCTATAGCCACATAATCTCTCTTCACATAGGCTTCAATGAATGGATGTCTTGTTCGAGGCAAGAAATCCTGTTTTCCACACCCAGTACCTTTGTTTTTAAGCCAAATCGAATTACGAGCTTTGATAGAGGTAACATGCCGAAAAGGATTCAGGAGTTATGACTGTTACTGTTCAAGCATTGATGACATTCAAAATCTTTTATTAATTAATCCAGTTTTCCTTTTGTCTATACACCTGTGACCTACTATTTTCAATTTAATTTCTATTTTGTTATTTTACGTCTAAATAGACTAGACAAATGTACAAAAAGATATGTAAAATAATGACATTTATATGTATTATATTTAAATACACAATATAAATAACCAATAAAAGAATAACCAAAATTATAGAATTCATATTTTAAAACAATATTTTGTGAAATTTCCTTCATCCTTTTATTCTTTTATTCTAACTTTATATGCGATGTGCTCCCTACACAGGATTTCGTGATTACACCTGCCAACTCTCACGCACGCGAGTCTCACGCATAATGGACGTCTTGCACATAAATAATTTTTCTCATGCATTACCAGTAATCTCGCGCTAAGATAGTCAACCAAACAGTTTTTCTCACATATGAGACAATATAGAGGGAAATACGGTAAAAATTACCCATTAAACAGCGGTAATTTAGACAGAAACAGCTTAAATATGGGCAGATGGCTTTTTTTTTTTGCTCGTTAGATCGAAATCGAAGAAAATGTGCCTCAGTAACTACTGGTGGTTTGGTTCGTTCCCCAGGCATTGGTGGCAAAAAAAGTTGGCAGGTATATGTGACTATGATGATTTCAGTAAAATTTATTTGATTATAATGAAACAAGGATACAAAATTTGCTACATATAAACAAAATAACAATAATCACAATACAAAATGGTTAGTTACAAGTATGTACTTGTCTCACTAGGACTGAGTAAGGTAAACTAAACAGTTAATATGTACAAAATAATTGAAATTTAATATTTCAATTAATAAATTAGATGGATAATATCTCTTTAATAATAATAATAATTTGATTTTTATATAGCGCCTTAAACAATGAAGTCTCATGGCACTGTGGACCAGATGTTACACATTTATATGACTTAATACGCCCCTAAGGGTCCCGTCGTGTCCTGCTGCCCGAAAAACAAGCGCTACATTCTTTTGTCCACAGCAGGGGATGTATGAACCAGTACATCGGGGTAACCCCCTACTCATCTCGAAAGATGAACTGGGTTCTTAAAAGTGCACTTGAGCCGTCTGTGTACACTGGGCCTACGGTTTATAGTCCTTATCCGACAAGACTTGTTCCACCACCAGAACCATGGTGTGAGCGAGCCTCGAACCCATGCTGTTGTTATTGTTTTTGCTCACGGTTCCCCTGCCTTAACCGCTCGGCCATACAACTCGCTCTTTAGGCATTTACAAAAAGATAATAATCATGGCGCTTGTTTTTAGAAATTCAGGAAGATTATCTAAAGCTTAGGAGATGCAGTAGTAATAAAAAAAATTATTAAGTTTAGTGAAAGGAATATTTACAGGAGAAGCACTTAAATTATAATTAGAAATTTATTAAACATACATAATATACCATTAATGGAATGAATAAGTTGGTTCTTAACATATTTGAACATAACAGTTAGAACTAAAATATTATGAATGTCTCTCAATTAAAGTATTTTAAATAGGGATTCCGATGGTGCTCTATGAGATGAGTGGGCAATTGTTCTAGCTGCCATTATTGAAGTTATTATAGTTAAAGTTTCAACATTCGATGTGTAGTCAGCAGCTGCCCAGGTAATGTTCCTATATTGTAAAGAAATAATTACAGTAGTGTATTATAGAGAGAAATTAATTTATTTGGAATAAACAATGTTTTAATTTATTAATAATTCCAATAGATTTTTTTTTTTTTTGATATGTAATTTTGATGATTAGTCCATTCTAAATTTTCTCAAATAAATATTCCTAAAACAATTGTGAGATTGTTTACATAAATGTGAAGTCTCACCACAAAATGAGTCTTGTGCACTGGTAAGAAAGGCCAAAATTAAATTATTGGTACCTTCTAACCCTGCTTCTAAGGTGTAACCTGCACTTTAAATGGCATTCATTGGTTGAATAGATCCACAGTTATGACCATTTGAACTTTCGTCTATTTTCGTCTAAACACAGTTTTGAGAAAATCGCCCATAAAGTAATCGAAAAATAAATGATCAAAAAATAGTTTTATAATAAGGTTTTCAATAATTTTGAAAATACCGAGATAATTAGAATTGGCCTAAAATTTTACAACTGGCTTACATGCCCTTTTTTAAAGACAAGTATAACTTTGGCTAATTTAAGACACTTCGGAAATGTTCCAGATGAGAATGATGCATTTTTACAATAAAGTAATAGTTGATTAATTATTCTGGTTGAAACAGACTGTAAGATTCGTGGATTAAATGCCGTCATCTTCAGCCCCTTTATTCGAATTCAAATTTCTTTAATGATTGAGACATCAATCGTCACAGGTGTGATAAAGAATGAGATAAATTTATTCTAGTATACTTTTAGAGTAAAGAAAATTCTGATTGTAAATGTTTTATTGTCGTTATGTAAGACTCTAGTACTTCCACATATCAAATATGCAATCTGATTTGGGCTCATCAGTTCTCATCAGTTCTCATCAGTTCTCATCAGTTCTCATCAGTTCTCATCAGTTCTCATCAGTTCTCATCA
>JAOTQE010099188.1:0-14037 GCA_025631205.1 Nesometra sesokonis
ATAAATGCATAGTTTCGATTTGGTTCGATGAGGAATTGTGCACGCGTGTGACGTACGTGGGGCACATGAGACAAAACGAAGAAGTGTCACCGAAGGATGTAAATGATGTATTATCTTTGCTGTAACATTAAATTTCCTTCCAATGGCGCATCCAGAGGGGAGTCGGGGCCCTGCCAACACCCCCACCTACACACACCACCACCACTATCAATTTAAATGAAGATATTCCAGTAAAAGATTGATAATGTGGAGAAATATATTATTGTACAGTATTGTATGAATTGTAAACCAGGCATTGTTAATAATGCAAACTAGTACGTACTGTACTCAACTAAGCAAATTTTATTTCAATACCTTTTCAAAATGTCTGTATAGATGGCATCACCAATGAACAAATTAAAGAAATGTGTTTAAAACCAGAAGTCTAAAACAATAAAACAAACCAACAACCCTTTATGTGAATTATGCTATTAAGGAACCGACAAATATTTTTTGTTTCATTTGTAGAATGTATAATCCTGTTTTCTCATTTGCGTGGTCATAAATGTTTATGTAATACTTAACTAAAAATATAAAATTGCCATTGTTCTGGTATGAATGATTAATGATGGATAGTTCAGTTGCAATCATATATTTATTGAATATCTCAGTTGCAATCATGTTTATTGAATGTCTTGACCAAAAATATAAATCTTCTTGTTTCCAAAACTTTCAGATGTCTAAATGTAATGGTAATCACATATGGCTGGTATTCTCAAAATGGACTAACTTTAGTCCAGGACTAAATTCAGATTTAATCTGGGACTAGCTGACAATGGTATTCTCAAAGGTGTCTAACCTTTGTCCAGATATAAACCCTAAATTTTGTTTGTCGAGGAACTAAGTTTATGGATAGTCTAGGATCAACTAGTGCTATTTTAAGGTTAGTCCTGGACTAATACCAGAATACCAGCCAAGTCATCTGAACGTCATGGAAAAAGCTTAAGAGCTCATTGTAAATACTATGCCTCGGCAGTGTGTGGTATGATGCACATTCACACCGCCTTGGTAACGTTTCCTGGTATACAATATTTTAATCAGGTACTCATTAATAGCTGAATAAACTAAAAAGTGTCCACACTAGTGACGGCGCTACGGGAGATAGGGGGGTACAGACCCTCCGGTCGGGACCTTCTCCCACCTCCGTCGGGGTGAAATAGTAGGTTTCGTCGGAGATAAAAGTATTGTGAAGAGTTTGTAGAGTATTGAGTGAGAAGGTCCGGTTGAGCCAAACCGAACTGCCTAAAATAGCCCGCAAAATACGGCAAATACGGGTATTTTTCTGCTTGTCGAATTGAAAACCGGGAACGTTGCAAAAAGGCGAATCCAGGGGAGGATCCAGCAGAGCTGGATAGAGGGGACCGGTGCCGGATAGAGGGGGACAGGTGCCGAATTCCGTGTTGTTTCCAGGGGTATAGGGTTCCAGGTCATTTTTTTTTCAAACAAGATGTGTTTCCTGGTATCTGAAAGGTAATTTAATTTCTGCGTTTTTTTAAGTTCGTCCAATTCAAAAGGGGCCTGGGTTGGCCCCCACTTGGATCCGCGCCTGTGGATCGACAGTTAGACGTTGATAACAGTCCCACAATAGCATAAGATTTTTTTTCAGTTTCAGTTTCCGCATATTGTACCATAAACAGTATATGCTTATGATACTGATATTATATCATCATGTAATATATGGTGAAACAATATCTGCATCATAATCATTATATTTGAAGGATGAACTAAAAATATCTCTTTCCTGGTATATCATATAAACGTACATAGGACATAAGTTGCTATTTTTTATTTTAACCAATTTTAAGTATTTACAATGTGAAAACTATGATGCGCAGTTACATTAGTCTCTTATCATCTACACAGTAATAGTGATAGTAGTGAGGTTTCGCAAACTTACGAAATACAAAAACGAAAACGGATACGTCACACTCCAATTTTTCAAAGTTCCTAAATGTGTTCAAAAATATATCAGATTTTTTACCTATGACTTGTTGATGATCGTCGTAAAATCCTGACTGAAATAACTGTGACAGATATTTAAGGTGTTCTATTCAAATGTTACAAGAATGTATGACGTATCCGTTTTAGTATTCGTATTTCGTAAATTTGCGAAACCTCACTAATGCTGTACCTTAGTGAAACGTGCTTAACTACAAATTCTGAGCTCTCGGGTTCAATCTTTATGTAGGACCTATGTCCATCCTATTACTATTGTTTTCTATTTCTATTTTACTAGTATCCCAGTTACTTGCTGTTGAAATGTATGAAATAAGTCACGTACATTAGTAAAGTGTTAAATGATGTATTGTGTATTTATACATGTGTATGCGTGATCGACTGACAGACATACCGACAAGTTTTTTTTTTGCGTGTAGGAACAGATTATCACTTTCAAGTAAAATGTATAGACCGTATGACATTCTATTTGAAATTTAAAACCATTTTGTAAACCGGTTACGGATAATACGATTGTGTATTTTACATCAAACTTTTATGATTTAATTTTAATCGTAATTTTAAACGCCGTTTTTTTTATTGTCATTTCCAATACTGGGCGAAAAATTAAAAATGCAGATGTCATACACCAATACAACGCGCGCGTGGAATTATCATACTGGAAAACTATATAATGTAATTGATTTTTATTAATTAAAACAACCTGTTTATTAATTTTGAACAGAAATGGGCATGTGCTAACCGAAATATAACAATGGAAAGGGCATTTCAAAATTAATATTAAAAAAAATTATGATTATTATCCAATTCTGAACAACTTTGACCTTAATTATAACCAGCTATATAATATAGTACCATGACTGTTGGGTAAGTACTACACTGAGAAAAACCACCCGTATATCTGTATCATCCGGACGGCATCCGGCCAACCGTAGCTTTGTACTTCCGTGACAATGTAAAGTACAGTATTACAGGCATCTGTACACTTGTTGCTCGCCAACCATTACAGTTGGACGTAGTGAAGAGAAGCTGGTGGTAAAGATCAAAAGATAAAAAACGGACCAAACTTTAAGACATTCCATTTGAAAATATTATCAACCGAAGATGGTGAGTTGTTGTTTTGATTGTTATTTTATAGTGACGTGTAGGCCATGTTCACGTCTTTAAGAACTAGGTGCTTAGTTTCTTAGATGTGGTAGGCGTAGCACCGAAAGATTTGTTTTTAATTTATTCATTTATAGGCCTACTTATATAACATTATAACCATACCTAAAAGATTGTGAGCTTACCCTGTGTATGTATATATCGTATATTTATCCTTTTACCTAGCTTTGACGAATATTTTGTGTTGTTCAAAACCTTGGAATAGTTTTTATCAAACTATTTTTACGTTTAAATTTTGGCCTTGTTTCTCATTTGAGATTAATCCATAGCTACCCACAATATCGTTATTTTCAGTATTTTTTCCATGGGTTTTGTGTGTGTTCATCATTTTACTTAGCCCTGACTAAGACCTGTGTTGTTTGAAAGCTTGTTATTTTAAATCAACCCTTTTTTAACGTTACATAAACATTTAGCGTTTATATAATAAATGTTTGTATATCGTTTGAGATCCAGCAACTGTTACCCACCGTATGTTCAGTATGTTGCCATTCGCTCTGTATATCTTTTATATACTACTGTACTTCCGTGAAGTGCCATATACCGTAGTATACGCGTGGCACTGAAAACGTTTATATTTTATATAATGTTATTCATCTATGTAAGTTTAAAGGGAATACAGAGATATAGGTCTAAAATTATCATTCACAGTTCAATTCTGTTTATTTTTTTTTTATTAGTGTTGACAATTTTAATGCTAAATTTAATTTTTAACCCTGGTGGAGAAGAGGTATTTTGGTGGGCTAATTACAAAATTTTAAGAATTCTAATTAAATATATATCTTGACATTGAAACATTTGTGGATTGGTTTTCCATACTGTGTTACGAATGCATTTAAAAATTAAACCTATCTGTCAGTTCACCAATTGAATTAAAATCAAACACATTTTAATTCTAGATTAAAGGACTATTTTGTCGATCAATATAAAGACAGATTAGATACCAATGGTAGATGTTTGAATGAAACATGTTGTGTTTGTAGGAAAAAACTGGCCATTGAATCATGTTATAACCAAATTCATGTGTTCAACGTGATGTCTACTCATAGTTATTAATATTAGGCCTATGTTTATGTCACTGTATCCTTAATTACTTAACTCTGGTCATACTAGATAATAAAGCTTCGCTTGTAAATATGACATTTTTCATGTCAATGTACATAGTGATACACATCGTATTCATCGATTGTTATTTTCTATAAAATAAATGGTATGAAAGTTTAGAGTTTAAATATTATCACTTCCTGTTAATTTCTTTTCATATTTCCTTATTAAATATTTTTCTTATCTTTTGATAGCATATTACAAAAATATTTCCGTTTTTTTTTTTAAATATAAAATAACTCCATCTATGAATCGGTCAAAATTAGGAACGCCATACATCTGTAATATCGGTAAACAAATATATAATTACTTAAGGCTAATATTTAGATGCCATATGTTAAGGACTGTTACATTGATTTAAACGCGTTGTGTAGATTATGTTTGCTTTATGACATCTGTTTTATTCGGTGTTTAAATGGAGTGGTTCATAGCTAAAACGATGACACGGCAAAAATAAAAGATGGTTTTTCTTTGCCGGTATACAGTATTTCAAGGTTTAACTGCTCGAAAGGATGTTTAACAATGTAATCTTTTGTTGCGAAATTTAATCCACTTGCCGATTTTGTAATAGTATAATTACCAATAACTTAGTTGTATGGATCCATTGTTGTTAAAACAGTAGAATTATCTTGATTTTAGCTCTGGAAATGAGCTCTAAAAGTATTCGTTTGATTAATAAGCCATTTCACGGTTTAAACTGCGCATGTGCATGGTTAAGGTCAAGTCATAAAACGACAAGTGGCTTATTGTGAAAGGAATATAATTGTCGTACGTCGTTCTACGGCTTGACCTTAATCTGCACATGCGCAGTTGCAACCGTAAATTGGCTTATTGAGTGAGTAGATCTCTGCCTCCCTTTTTTAATGAATGAGCGGAAAATGTAATATTGATGGAGCTTCAGTATTTTAAAACGATATTCTTCATAACCCTCTGAAGTCATGACTCTCAGATTAAGAGTATAATGCTATACTGACTGATCTAACCATCGCCAAACAAAACAAACAAGTTATAAAAACCAAATGAGTATAAATATAATCTATATCAAAGTAGAGGGAACTCCCAAGAGTGTGCACCTCATCCCACATCATAATTCTCCGGTCTATAAATTTTGGATCTTTGACCTTTCCCCTTCGAAATTACATGACATCTGACCTTTCACCTTCAAATTTAAATCAGCTTCAGGTCTTTAGTGAAGAAACATTGGGCCATGTTTCAAGAGTTTTTGATAAAAATTGTCGAACGGACAAAAAAAACACAAACATGGGCGAAAACATAACCTCCACAAATAGGGGAAAACTCGTAAACTCCGCCCAACTTCGTTGATGAAGGTAATAATAGTGAGGTTTCGCAAATTTACAAAATACGATAACGAAAATTGATACGTCATGCTTTCATCTTTAAAAGTTGTTATATGTGTTAAAATATACCAATTTTTCAACCTACGAATCGTTGATGATTGCTCTAAGATCATACTGACCGACTGTGACAGGTGGTGTTTTTACTCAAATCTTACAAGAGTATGACGTTTTCGTTTTCGTACTTCGTAAAGTTACGAAACCTCACTAATAACGTATTAGACATAATCGATGTTATCAGGCTTACGAGAACATGATTTAAGAACAAGAACATAGCAAATTAATAAGTTATCTATGAGTCGATCTCTCGGTTGGAACAATGCATAATTCGTCGAGAATAACTTCAGGTTTCGATTGTGTTTATGATAAATGTGTTTACAACAGTAACAGCCTTAGAACGCAGTCATGGCTGTAGTTTATAGTTTTAATGAGCACGATAAAAGATTATTTCAAAGTAGTAAAGTCAAAGGCATAAGCAAACAAAGGGAATCTTTTGCTGGTACCCAGATTAAGGTTCAAGAGAAACAATCTTAACTGTATTTTATTAGCTTTTACAATAACCTATTTTAAGACTCATTCACACTATCACATTTTTTCCGCCAGTGATATAACCATATATGATAATGATATGTCCATGTATGGTCTTGATGTGAGGTCATCGTGACCATTGGCATCTTAAAGTTTTGACAAAGCGGATTTTACAGTCTGGACTCTGAACAAATCTTTACGGAAAAACAACCCAATACTTCCTAAATAAGTCAAAATCAGCTTTTTCTAAGTTTACAGGAAATTATCTTCTTTTCCGAGTGAATAGATAATTGCAACTAAATTCTTACTGTTAAAGTTACTACCTTTATGCTTACTCAGAAAGAACGAACGTTTTTTTTTTCTTCCGAAAGGTCCGATCTAGCAGTGTGGGCTGGATAGAGGAGACCCGGTGCCAAGTTTGTCTAGGGGGTATGGGGTCCTCACGGGCACAATTTTACAAAATATATGCGTTTCCCAAGTATCTGAGAAATTTTTTTTACAAATAATTGCAAAACAATGAGTTTTCAGGTTGAAATAGTAGTCTCCCAATCCAAAACATGGGCCCGGGTCGGGTCGGGTCGGCCCGGGTCGGGTGGACCCTCACTTGGATTCGCGCTTGTTCCGTTTGTAGAGGTATTAGAATTTGTTAAAACAGCCGTACAGTTTTACAGTTAATATTAGTCGCTAAATAACTGTTAAATAAACGTCTTACTGATTCTATTAAAGTGTACTGTAAATTTGCAAAGTGTATATTCCGGTTAATTCTTGATTGGTGTCCGTCTATTTGCTGAGCGAAATAATCACTTCCTTTTAAATTTTACGCTAAACTCACTCATCCGTAGCTCCAGGTTCCAAAAACTTTTAGAAACTTTACTAACTTGTAGAGGGCGATATAACTACTGATCTGTCTTCCATCCTGGCCGGAATTGCTATTATCTGAGCATGTAATTGTGTTAACTTAATTTAAAAACTGGAAATACAGAAACTGACTCATCCTTCGGGTTAGAATCTCTTCCTTTACATTCTTTCTTTGCTGGTTGATACTACCGTTTGTTACACGAAGACAAAGCATTTAGACACTAGTATGGCGATAATGGTTAGTTTTACCTAAATATCACTTATTATAATACTTGTGTATGTGTGGTGTTTAGGTATTTCTAAAAAAATTAACTTCTAAAAAAGGTTTCGTTTTTTGAATATAAGGTGAAGTATGTTATAGACATGACTTATTGTCTGTTTGTAGGTCGACTTGAAACTCGCTTTACAAAATTATGTATTTTCCATACTGTACTAGAATATTTTAATTCTAGAACGAACGATGAAATTAGGGAAGGTTAGATGATTATTTTACCACACTTCTTATTTCAAATATGTACTATGCTTCTTATGAATTTCAGCGAGAAGTAATCTCAGTCCATGTCGGGCAGGCTGGAGTACAGATGGGCAATGCCTGCTGGGAGTTGTACTGCTTGGAGCACGGTATTCAGCCTGATGGTCAGATGCCTGGTGACACCTCTATAGGGTCTTGTGAGGATTCTTTTAATACATTCTTTAGCGAGACTGGATCTGGTAAACACGTCCCACGTGCTGTCTTTGTTGATCTTGAACCAACTGTCGTAGGTAACGTAGACCTAACATACCATTTTAATCATTTGAACGTTTTATTGTTGCTATACGATACGGTATTTTATATAAGTATTTGTATTATAGATAGCAGTAGGCACTATAGGCCTACAAGTGTCTTGGAGCTATTAGATCTACGCACGTGTTGTAACTCTTGATTTTTTTATATTCAATACTTAAAATTCATTTTCTCCATATGACACATAAAATTATTTTTTAAAAGACTCTACAGTATCAATAAATTCTAAATTGATTGTACAATGTTAACTAGTTTCTACAGTAGATTATTGCAATATACCTTATTACAAATTGAATATACTGTAATATTGAATGTGTATAGATAATAAAGCCTTTGTTAAAAACAGGAAAGAGGATGCACTTTACAAGGGATTTAAATCACGCCCTCAACAACATGTCAATTCCGGAAACTTGGATAAGTTATATTTAATAAGATTTTTCCGTTTAAAGACGTCCTTATACCGTGGAAGAAATAAATTACAGTAAACTCTCTAAAGGGCTTCAAATCAGAGGATAACATTTTATTAACATTTTATTAAACGTTCTTTTCATCAATTTCGAGTCCTCTGTATTTTAACACCTTCTACCATTTTGCTTTTTATTTAAAAAAAATAAATTCTAAATTACGTACTTTTAACATTTTATTCTTACGTTTTATTTTAGTCCTCTTGACAAATTTAATCAATTTTAGGTAATCTTTTAAAACTTTTTGGCATATCTTGTATATATTATATTTACTGAAAATCTCATAAGTTTTATAAGGTTTTAAAAAATGATTTACGTGTCATCTACATCAACATTTTAGTGTATTTTATTGTGTCAGTACTGTGTTTGTGATTCTTAAGTTTTTATTTTAATAAGTATTTAATGTTAAAATGTATTTTACTATGTATTAACAGGACCATATGAAAAACAGGTATGAGATCATCCTGTTATATGTTTATATCCTGTATAAATATGTTTTGTGTGTTTATGTAGAGTGATAAAATATTATTATAAAGCTACTTGTTACATTTGGATATCCGGCTCCAAAATCACTTTAGTTAATGGCGAATCTAAATTACCCTCTCCTCAGCTATTCTGATACTAATCTCTTAATAGAGATAGGCTATTCTAATAATAATATTATACCTTGTAAAAAGCGTAGTTTAATGGAAACCGACTGCAAATAGGGACAAACAGGACTGACCAATTTACCAGATATTCGATGAAATGACTAAAACACATTATTAAGAAACGGCTTACAAATATTCAAATTAATTTGACTATTGTAACTTGGCAAATTTGAATATTAAAAGTTAGATTTTTATCACACAGATGAGATCAGAACCGGTACATACCGTTCACTTTTCCATCCTGAACAACTCATAACCGGCAAAGAAGATGCCGCTAATAACTACGCCAGAGGACACTACACCGTTGGCAAGGAGCACGTTGACTCTGTTATGGACAGAATTAGAAAACTGGTAAGCATTTGTCTATAGTTAAACATTTACCAGATTAACAGGTTTGATGCCCGCTTATACTACGACAGTGACGACGATCAATGGTACATGTATAAAAATAAGTTTTCTACAGCAACTACACATAATTTGAGAAGTATTTATGCAATAATGGCAGTGAGAACCTTTATCGTGTGTACGATGAAATAATTAAAGTCAATCAAATGAGGTCATAATAAATACGATAAAATTGTTTAACGTTATCAAAGTTTTTATTGAATATGAAATTGTGATTATATCGTTTTATTAAAAAAAGCTTTTCCAGTTCCTTGTAATTTGTATGTGAACAACTTCTTTTTGTCCATTGATCGTTGATCGATCATCAAAGAATAAACAACCATTTAGTGTCTAAAATATTTGTTTTCGTGAACTATAAATATACTCCAATTGCATAAAAAGCACGAACGTTTTGAATATTTTTGAGTACCATAACAACAAATGTTCATTCAATGCCATATACTTCAACAATCGAAACATTATCATACTTACAGTGGCTTCATACTCAGAAAACATTTTTAGGAGTCCCTGTTTTCCACATGTGTTATGATATACTTTTTTTCTCCTTTGTGGCAAAAACCACCATTTATTCATCAACATCAATGTCAGTAATGCTGATTTATACATTCATAACAGTATTGATATAAAATAAAATGATGTTCTTCACTGGGTTTTTTTTTTTTTTCCTCGGTGTTACTTTGATTACCCTCCCTTTTTCGTGATTTTATTTTTTTTTTTTAATGTAATACTTCTCATTTCTCTAAAACTATTTTTTTTTTGTATTTATGTATGAGAGTAAAAAAAAATATACTTTAAAAATGCCTATCTACCTGAAACGGGTATATAATGTGAATATTTCCTCTTTTTTTTCTCCCCGTTGTTTTTTTAAGTGTTATCTTGCTCAATTTACTTTGTGTTATTACTCCGTGAAATGGTAGTTCTATTAATAACAATGATGACACTATGTTTTCTCCAACAGTGTGACCAGTGCACAGGTCTTCAAGGTTTCCTCGTTTTCCATAGTTTTGGAGGTGGAACCGGATCTGGATTCACGGCACTGCTAATGGAAAGAATCTCTGTAGATTATGGAAAGAAGTCTAAGCTAGAGTTTGCAATCTACCCAGCTCCTCAGGTAGCAACAGCTGTTGTAGAACCATACAACTCCATCCTTACAACACATACAACGCTTGAACACTCTGATTGTGCTTTCATGGTCGACAACGAAGCCATCTACGACATCTGCCGAAAAAACCTCGACATCGAGAGGCCATCCTACCCTAACCTAAACAGAATTATAGGGCAGATTGTTTCTTCAATCACTGCATCACTTCGATTCGATGGATCTTTGAATGTTGATCTGAACGAGTTTCAGACGAACTTGGTTCCATATCCACGAATCCATTTCCCGTTGGTGACGTATTCTCCAATCATTTCAGCCGAGAAGGCTTACCATGAGCAAATGACAGTTGCTGATTTAACGAATGCATGTTTTGAACCGACAAGTCAGATGGTAAAGTGTGATCCACGTCATGGCAAGTATATGGCTTGCTGTCTGCTGTACCGTGGAGACGTTGTGCCAAAGGATGTCAACGCAGCCATTGCTAACATCAAGACCAAGAGAACTATCCAATTCGTCGACTGGTGTCCAACTGGTTTCAAGGTCGGTATCAACTATCAACCTCCCACACCAGTGCCAGGAGGCGACCTGGCTAAGGTACAACGTGCTGTGTGTATGTTGAGCAACACCACAGCCATCGCCGAGGCATGGGCTCGGTTAAATATGAAGTTTGATTTGATGTACGCCAAGCGTGCTTTTGTACATTGGTACGTCGGTGAAGGTATGGAAGAAGGTGAGTTTACCGAAGCTCGTGAAGATTTAGCTGCTTTGGAGAAAGACTACGAAGAGGTTGGAATGGACTCCATTGACGCTGAAGACGACGATGATGATGCCGAATATTAGATCACTTTTTGCAGGAATATTAAATATCTTTATGATTAATTTCTTAAATAATTACCTGTGTTATAAGATATGGTTAAGAGGTGTCAAGTTGTAGGGCGCAAATTACAAAAAAATGTCGCCTATGCGCTTTGGAAATAAGTGTACAAATAGATGAATAATTGAGGAACGAAAAGTTGGGGAATGATATCTAGTCAAAAAGATGCAAGAGCACCATGCTAATACATTTTTTTATAATAAATAAGAAAATAAATAAGTAAGAGCATTTTACTACGAAGATTTTGGTATGGAGTCAATTTGAGATTATGAACGTTAATTTCAACTCAAACAGCGTCGTGTGAAGTCTTTTGGGACCTTCCCAGACACGATTTTCAATCGCGTTTGGCTGTTGTTAGTCGTAAGGGCTGATTTTCTGTCGTACGATTTGGATTAACTCTTTGTGGCATCATTTTCGTCATACGGCGCTGTCTGGATTGGCCATATGAAACCGGACGTATCAAGATATTGGCGATCTTATTTGCTCTGCCATTGAATACGACGATAAGAAATGTATGCTGCACCGTGTAGATTCTAGACATAGATATTCCTCTTAATTTTGACCTCAACATCTTTCACACGATGTCTTTCAGATTATTTTGAGGCATTTGCAATCAGATGCGTAAAAATAATATATTGATATAAACCTATAGATTTATAGAGTTGTCTCTTTTTTTTCCGATCCACTTGCTTGATATGCCATGCTGCGCAGTAGGTAGAGAGATGCGTAGTAAGGTTTTTTTTAAATATTATATGTATGCACAGTGCCGCCTTTCGAACGATATTGAAAAATTTTTGGTGTAAGATTTTTTAAGATAGACTTTTGTTATAGTATATTAATTTTAGGCAAATAGACCACATGAACAGAGTAGTTTAAAATACAAATTATAGCAATTGTAAATATGAATAAAACGTTAAATGTTGCATTGAAATGTGAAGTATTGTTTTTTTTTTAAACATTTTTAACATTATATTTACGCACATAATTCGCGAATGGACTTAAATCATGGTCCTTTTTAACCAGCTATGAGGGAACCGGGACAGCTTCCTCGGTAGTTTTTCTATATTTATAAGTACCTTATTTTAATATCGTAATTAAAATATTTTAATATTATATTACTGCTGCTCTGGTAGTTTAAGATGTCTGGTAACGGCCATGTAAATTAAAGGTGACAGATCCTAGTCAAAATAATCAATCGAAAAAATGAAATTTCTACCCGATAAATAGACGCAGTGCTTCCCTTGTCTAACATTAAAACAATGATATTCGGCAGTGCCTTCCTAATTATATAGGCCTAAACATACTTTGCTTTTTAATTATCTCGATCATCAACTAGCCTACGGTTTGTTCTCGAGATTTAATTTATGATTTTATTCAACATTTCTTTGGCAATATACATTCAACTACTGTATCAATGTGACCAATATATTTAATTTTAGATACTGGATTACAGAGGCAGACGTACAGACGGACTCATCATCATCATCATCATCATCATCATTATCATCATCATCATCATCATCGTGATATTCATATCAGTTATATGGATTTTCTCCAGTAGTCCGCACACATGAGACAGCGTCGTAGGCAGCAGCGAGGTCATTGTGTCACAGGTGTGTGAAAGTGTCTGCAGCACAGATGGGCCTTTGTCCCCACACCCACAGGTGTCTGGGTATTGTGTCACAGGTGTTTGAAGGTGTCCACAGCCCAGATGGGCCTTTGTCCCCACACCCACAGCTGTCTGGGTTGCTTCTCAGTCCCCACCTGGTTATATTCGTGTGGCCCCTCCCAACTGGAGTGCGAAGGCGGTTGAGACTTTTACACGTGGAACATTTGGAGTTTGGGTTACTGGGCAGTTCTGCGACTGGGATGTTCATCGTCGAGGAGGTAGCCTTTTGTGTGATTCTCTGGTGATCTTGGCAGAGTCTGGTTCTGGTTGTTACTGCTATGAGGGACTGACAGCCTATTACACTTCTCTCTCCCTGACGAGTGTAACCAATAAAATACAATCATATCAGTGCATTAATCTTTTATCATCAACAGTCACTTGACTCCTCTTGTAATTTGTATCATCATATCAATGAGTTCACAGATTATTTACACGTTAACATGTCGGTTTTATTATACTTATATGTGTAACTTACGACAATGGCGGTAGAAACTTCGAAAGATAAGCGCACCACCTGGCTGAAGTATGCAAGAACATTATCGATTCAATAATAAAGGTTATCTGGGGTAACTTGTAACTAATTACATTACAATATACATGTATCTCCTTGTATGGTTACGATGACTACAACCTGTTGCAAACCGCTAGTGATCAAACTTCAAGTGCCAAGTCGTCCCGAAAAATTTAAATCCAATTATCGCAGAGTTTAGTCCTAACACAAACGGCATAGTTTACTACTGTTTGTTAAAGATAAATGCTTGTAGAATGACATCACAGACGTTTGTTTTGTGATATTTACAGTTTTTGATGTCGAAAATCTGTTTTTATTAGGTACGTTTGTTTTCTTAAAATTAAAAATTAAATTAGGCACGTACATTAAAGTTTATTAAAACATTCTAATGTTAAGATGGGTTCTTTCCCCAACTAAGTAATCGAGGGATCGTCCGACTGACCAACTAACTAATGGGATGATTAACAATCCTTACTGAGAATCTTAGCGTATTTAAACATAACGTAAATAAACTTCCATATGGTATTTTTTGAAGGGACAACCAATTTTTGCTCCTAGGCTAGGCCAAGACCCACTCTTG
>JAOTQE010099210.1:0-14036 GCA_025631205.1 Nesometra sesokonis
GCAACCGACGCGCGCTCCCCTATTAAGGTAATTGCGCCGGGCCCAAAATCGCTTACCTTTTTCCTTTTTTTTTTTTTTTTTGCTCGTCAGAAAAAAATTGCCAACCACGCCCACCCAGAGTGGAAAAGTGTGACCCCCCTTTCGGTGGATCCTGGATCCGCCACTGTTATCCATCATTCAAATTTCCATATCCAGTCTGTCTGCATTCAGTGATTGCTAATATGTTTTTGGATTTCTTATTTCTCTTACCATTTTGGCTGTTTTTTTGCTTATCGTTTACATGGCATGTATGTTCCAGTTCCTTCTGCAACATTTAAGATTCAAGAATGGTATTTTCAATCCATGAGCTTTCATACGACTTTCACCTATGCCTGACATTTTCCTCTGATCTTCAACAATCATATGTCGTTGTTCAACAGTAATCTTTGCACTGTATCAGCCTGTAGTTTTGGTTTAATATCTAGTCATCTGTTTGTAATGAATACAGGTGATTCTGGGATGACAGGTTGATTGACTTTAATCTGAACCCTAATCCCCGATCTCCCTGGTTTGAGTGACCCTACCAATAGTTATGCTACTGCCGGTTTTAGCGCTTCAGATTATTGGGCACCCGGCTGCTCTAATAGTGCCAGGTTTCAACCACAATTCAGATGTAATATGATATCTATGTGTAGATACATAAATTTCTTACGCCAACAATCAAAATAAATCCATTATACCATAATGTCACATATTATCATCACCATTATTTTTATAGTTATTATTATTATTATTATTATTATTTTTATTATTATTATTGTTGTTGTTATTGTTACTATTGTTGTTGATACTATTGTTGTTGTTATTATTGTTATTGTTATTGTTATTATTATTGTTATTGTTATTATTATTGTTATTGTTATTATTATTATTGTTATTGTTGCTGTTATTATTATTATTCCATTGAGCATTAGAGTATAAATTACAGAAGTAAATAAGAATATTTTATAATGATTGTTTCATTATGAATGTAAACAATTCCGTTTTATTTTAGTTACTTGAATGAATCTAACACGATAAACCGGACTTTGCATGTTATTGCATTCGTATGTGAGCGATCGGGCCTGTCATGTATGTCCATAGGTTTCAAATAAATCTTCAATCTGAATCTTATAAAATACGCACAAAAACTATCAATGGATAAATTAATAAAAAAATTATCAATAGTGTCATTTAGAAATCAATAAGTTATACTGATAAATGCAATCAATTTTTAAACAACCAACCCACAGGTAACAAGATATGTCCCTAGACTCTGATTAGTATGTAAGCATTTTTAGAAAGTGGGAGATCGTAAATCAACCAACAGTGTGTGGTTGTTAAAAACACTTCCTGGTACAGTATTCATAATCATAGCTTATATATAGAGAATGAAATATTCCATTAATTATATTGAATAGGCGTATTCTACGTATTTTTTAAAACTGTTTTTTTATAGTTTGGACTTACGATATTCTTGTGAACATTCTGACTAAATTTCATCAATTACAGATAAAAATTTTAGACCGAGATTATAACAATATCGAATACTTTAGCCTAAATTCGTTTTAATTGTCAATAACTATTTGTCTAAGTAAAGTTAATTAGTTGGCTGGTTTACATTAGGTGTTACAAATTAGTACCGCAATTATGCCCCAATATTAAATAACACTGAGTAAATAATCCAGCAGTTACGTCCGATTTACTGAAAATCCCTTACGTGAATTTATATATAGATAATTGTTTTTGTTATTGTTATTATTATTATTATTCCATTGAGCATTAGAGTATAAATTACAGAAGTAAATAAGAATATTTTATAATTATTGTTTCATTATGAATGTAAACAATTCCGTTTTATTTCAGTTACTTAAACGAATCTAACACGATAAACATTGGAGTACGTCACGTATCGGGTGTGAACATGACAGATGAAGAAAGTGAAAGTGATGCTTTTGCATCATTGAGATATGGAATTTCATTTTATACTACAAAATGTTTGTATTTTAACGAAGATAGCAAGGAATTTCAATGGGATGGAATGGAGGTGAACTTTTTTTTTAATTGTTTTGGATTTTTATTCCTTTGTTCTCTCGTTAATTTCACCTATAATTAAAGTATTTATACTATACGGAAAGGTATACATTATTTTTCAATCATGTATTTTTTACATCTATACTATTTTTACAATTTTGACTGCTATTGAGTCGATACCGAAAATATTGTATGAACTGTGAAAACAAATTAAAGGAATGAAAGATGACTTCAGTATTTTGCCACATCGAGTACATGATGTTACCATTTCTTCGAAATTAAGCATTTTGGATGTTATAATTAATATAACTACAAGCTTCTAAAAGCCAATAATGCTGGATGTGAAATCAAAAGATCAATACCAATTCACCAGATCCAAAAAAAACATTACTCTTTGTGTTCATAGTTGAATTGATTAAACATGCAAAAATATGATTTGTGTAAGTCTTGTTTATTGTCTTGTAAAAACTAACAACACCGTACTATTAGAAATATGTTACCAGCATATAATTCTAATAGGCATACCAGAACTTTTAGGAACAGTAATAGCAAGAAATTTGATCCCCCAACCCCACTATAGATGCCCTGAAAGGTATAGAAATCCTGAAATTTCTTTCTTTATAAACATTTATAATGTTGTATTTACTTTGTTCTTGTGCATTTTGAATATTGATGTACTGTATTGATTTAGTGAACGAACGGACGATAATGATAATTATAATGATAAAAATAATGACAATGATTTGTTGAATGCAAATATTTCAAAAAGTGTGCTGAAGGTGCTAAATATGAGTGAAAATCAGGAATCACTTTTTGCTATGTAAACCTAAAACAACAAAAATGAAAAAAAAAAACCTCATTAACGCTCTGTTTACAAGTGATCTAATGTGCTTGACCGGCCAGTACATAACCCGCAGGTACTTTATTGCATGTACATTATCTAGCTAATTAATTAAAACAAAATATGAGAGCCAAAACATCTTAAACTATAGAGTTGCACAATCAAACGAGTAAAGGTAAATGATTCAAAAGTTGAGAAACTGAAAATGAAAAAGACCAATCATTTTAAGGTGGTTTAGATCTGAGTAGCTTTCAGTTGATCAAAGCCTTCGAGAAGGTTCACCACATGAGCTGCTCAGGAAGGTACTCTGGGCCCTCACCATTTTTAATGTCGTGAAAGTAATATTAATAATAATATTAGTAATAATAGTAGTATTTAAAAATAATCCTGTAACTGAGAGATTTATCTTCAAGTTTTCTGGTTTCTATACTATTCTGTTAAAATTAAACTAAAAAACTATGTTTGTAATTTTCTGCACTTTGAGTACTACGTTTGCCAAACTAGTATATTTAAAATTCAAGTTTTATCTAAGTGGTTGTTTGCTATAAATTGTTTTAATTTCTATTTACACATTAATTTGTTGTTAATGATGTTTTGTAGGTTGGTGCAGACTCTAACCAGACATGCACCCAATGTTTCAGTTATCATATGTCTTCAACTGGTACTGGAATCGAAGAAACAGAAACTGAAGATAAACCAGTTAAGAAAAAGAAAACAAGCAAAAAGGTACATCATAGTTCCATAATGTATGTCTTTCTCTAATTGAAGAATGAAAAAACTGGTCCTTTTTTGGACATATGACCATAGGACCATATGATAGTAAATTCATTATCATCAGATCAGGAAGTTTTAAGCAATGTTACAAGGTTAAGTAAAAAAACAGTTATTCAGATTACATTTCAGTGTTTTTTAATCGAATTTACACATGTTTTGTTTTTTTTCAGACTAGAAGTAGTGCCGCTTCATTTGGTGGTGGGTTCTCTGTACCAATGAACTCGATTGATCTCAGTGACTCAGCATTTAATAAACTTGGCGAGAATCCAGTGGTGTTCGTATTTATGACAGTATGCATCTGTATCTACACAGTTGTCATCATTTGGGCACGAAAAGAAGATCAACGAGACAAGATGAGGGTCAGTTTATTTTTATGTTTACTTATTGTGGAATGTAACTTTACAAAATAATAGCACAGACCTAAAATGTTTGTATTATGAAATGGTATGAATCAAAAATATAATAACATTAAAGAGAACGTTGCATTAAACGATTTACTTTATATATAATCAATAATCAATTTGGAAATTAAAATATCAACTTCTACTCTTCATCAGTCTACATTATTTTGCACAATTATACACATAAAATAATCATTTTTATTACCTATGTAATCAATGAATTGTTTTATAGATTTGTGGTAATTGTTGCTGATGCAAGTGTATAACCATGCTGTAGGCTGTATTAATTGTTCTGATTGGCAACATATCACAATGCCTTGTTAACTTTAAAATCCCTGTTCAAACTTATTAATTAGTTGTTCTCTACATTTAAGAATACTAATACTTTGTTGTTGATTTAGGGTAGTTATAATTTTGCATGCTTGCTTTTGTAGCCTCTCACGAATCTGATTAGATTGGTGTTTAGTAATACCACCGTGCCAAATTCCAATGCATATTTAGTCAAATATAGGTCTGTTAGATCTCATCTCCAGTAGGAGCATTACAATCTTAGTGAATACAGAAGAAACATTCTTCTACATGCTTTAGAAATTATACTTTGAATGTATGTGTCCCACTCTAGATTATCTTGTAGCTCAAGCCCCAGCAACCTCATATTGTAAACCATTTTAATATTTTCACCACTTGGGATAATTGATGCTATTCATGGCGAATCCACGAGTTGTCGCACAGGAAGTTATTGAGAAACAAATAAACAACAGGAAATATAATCAAATACATTTTTTATTTTTTGTCAAAATAACCTTAGTTGTAACCGTCCAAATTTGATAATTTACCCCTCATTGTGAAGCTTGAGATAAGTGTAATAAGGTTTTAACAATAAATCATTTTTTGCTACAACTTGGTGATTTTGCATCCATGAATACAGATAAAAATTCCATCTTTTAAACTGGCATTCAAAATTGAGCATGGGTATTGGTATGGTATTCTTTGTATTATTGTTTGTTTGGTCTTTCCTTGAGTATATGTGAATTGAATTTAATGATTGTTTGCAGTAAGTGTTACAATACATTAAAGATGTATTGTATCTTTCTTAAAACTTATTACAAATTTAAGGTAACATTTCATAAATTGCACAACAATTAACAATACAGTTATGTTTATCACTTCTAAAGTATGCATTCCCATATTTTCATATATACAGTGCTCCGTTCCATATTCAAATTGTTAAGTTCAAAGCATCTTTTCTAAGTTCTTTGGTAAATAATGTGATAAAAATATCCGTAAAAAGTTAAGTTTATCCTTCTATAATTAATAATTGTTTTTCTGTTTTATTATCTAGGCTGGTGTTACCCCTATGATTGACAATGACCCCAGACACAACTACAACTATGAAATCACTTTCTTCACTGGTGTTCGTAAAAAGTCTTCTACCACAGCCAATGTATCATTTATAATCCAAGGTGAAAATGGTGAGACTGGAATTAGAGTTGTTAAAGACAAGAAACGCAAACTATTTGAACGTGGCGGAATTGACTCATTCCTTATGGCTGTACCAAAGTCACTTGGCACAATGGTACATTTACGAATCTGGCATGATAACAAAGGAAAGCATCCATCCTGGTTTCTAAGTCGTGCATCAATTAAGGACTTACAGACAAACCGCATGTATTATTTTATGCTGGATAAATGGCTAGCTGTTGAAGAAGATGATGGCCAGGTAAAAATTTGTTTTGTTTTAAATTCAGTTTAATAATCCTTCTCAAAGTTTTCCTATCTGTCCAAATATTTAAAAATAACACTTAAATTTGTATTTGTAGTGTTGTAATGTTGAGAAAGCATCACTGTAGAACCATTGTTGATATATAAATAATTTTGACAGCTTTTTTCTAGACCCCCTCTAGTTCGTCACACTCTGAAGGTAAACTACAGGGGCGGATTTAGGGGGGGGGGTGGCGCAACCGGCGTACTCTCCCTATTATTGCAGTTGCGCCCCTTTATATTAGGTGCGCCGGGTCAAAGGTTCACCAGAAAAATCCAAAATTGGGGTTAATATACGGTACCGGAGCACCAAAATGGGGATATGACCCTTTTTTTTTGCTCGAGGAAAAAAAGCAATCACGCCCACCCGGTCTGGAAAAAGTGCGCCCCTTTAGGTGGATCCTGTATCCGCCCCTGAACTGCCACACTGGTCGGCAATACTCCAGAATCCGTCAAAATGTTCAAGTGTTAACTGTTACTGACAGAGGTTTGAAGAGACTAAGAGAAGAGAGAAAATATTCCAAGAGGCTTTACTTTATTACAAATGTCAAAATAACATGACAATCCCAACTTTCTTTGGTTACTAATGTCTTTGACACCCAATAGCTTATCGCTATCAATATTGGAAATTGTGTTGTCACCAATTTCAAAGGTTTGATTTAGAAAATTATCAGCATATAATGATATTGACTAGGCTTAGGAATCATTTCATTGTGGGAACTTCAATCAGCGAGATCATTAAGGTCGTCAAAATATTTCCATCGACTGCATCTCCAAAGACAGACATTATAAATTCTAGTATTGTTAGTTCTCTGTGAGCAAGTTGCAGACGGTAGACATCAATATTGGACAACTTGTTAACCATACCATTATGATTAACTGATCCAAGACCTTAGTATACTAAAGTGTTTGTTTAGTAAACTAATGAAAGGTGTATCAACACCTCTTATAAAATCTAACATATCAATAAGATATTGGCTAGTCAAAGATACATGTATGTTTATCTATATTATTAGATTTAATGTCATTCATTAACAAATCATAAACATTGGTGTGCGAGAAATTGATCGTACACCACTAAAGTTAGCCGAATTTTTAACTTTTGGGGGTTTTCAGCAGATAGGAAATTAACCTTGCTGAAAAGCAACACTAAGTAGGATATATGGAGGTTTTGGAAAACTCATGTAATTTTTTAATAAGATTTTAATAATCTTTTTTTTCAGATTGAACGTATCATACCTGTTGCAGGTATGAGTGAACTAACTAGTTTTGGACACCTCTTCTACAGCAGAACACGTCGCAACTTAAGTGATGCTCATCTCTGGTTTTCCGTATTTATGCGTCCTGCAAAGAGTACATTTACACGCTGTGAAAGAGCAACTTGCTGCTTATCACTACTATTCTGTACAATGATGGCAAACATCTTTTTTTATGGTCAGGATGTTACTGGTGGTGCAGGTTCACCATTGAAAATTGGTCCAATTGAGCTCTCACTGGGCCAAATCGTTGTTGGAGTAATCAGTAGCTTGATGGTAGTTCCAGCCAATGTAATCGTTGTTCAACTTTTCCGGTTGTCAAAGCCTATGACACCAAACAACAGATGTTGTGGATGTTGCCGACCTAAGAAAAATAAGAAAAATAAATATATGGTACAAGGCTCTCAAATTTCTCTTGTATCCAATCAGAAAAGAAATATGGATGCATCTGATGAATTGAAGGAGCAGTTTGATCTTCTGGAAGCAGGTAGCAGAGTTCAGAGTCGAGCTGCTGCTCAGCGTGGAGCAGCAAGTCGTGCCTCTTGTGTATCAAATTCTGGCATTAATGTAATGGAGTCTCCAGAAAAGTCCAAAGTAAAAGAAGAAATGAAACCAGTTTTAGGGTACAAGAAAACAAAAAAGAAGAAGAAAGATCCAAATCCATTGCCATGGTGGTGTGCCATTTTTGGTTGGATACTAGCTTGGATGACCATTGGTGTAGCTTTCTGGCTAACAATTGAGGTTGCTGGTGGATTTGGTAAAGAAAAAGCTACAGAATGGCTGACAACAATGGGAATTTCTCTTGCACAAGATATTATTGTCTCTCAACCACTTAAGGTTAGTTGTAATATTAATTTCTGATTTTATATCTAAATAATATTTCCATTAGTTGTTACAAGCAAATACAGATTAGAGGTAGTTATTTTGTTCTTGTTTGGTATAATTATTACACAGAAAATCCATTTTTTTAATATGCATCGTCTAAATACTGTATTACAATTTAGTATTATCTGTTTCAGGTCCTCATGTTAGCCACAATTTTCTCTCTTATAATAAAAACACCAGACAAAGAGGATGACAGCCAATCTCCACATCTTGATAAAGATGAAGAGTGGTTACATGAACGATTAACAGAAGAAGAGTTGCAAGATCCATCTAAACTTGAGGAATTTGAAAAACAGAAGGCCGCAGAGCTAGCCAACTCATTACCACCAGATGAAGATGAAATTAATGAAATGCGAGAGTTCAGGTAAAGATTTGTCAAGAATTTCAAGTATACCGCGTTTTTTTAATAAATACTTTCAAAAAGGCTAAGAACATCCAACAAGATTTTCAGTCAGTAGAAAATAACAGTAGTTTTTATGGATAAAAATGCCCATTTTTCATTTAGTCTACTTAAAATTTTTAATGATAATTTTAGCTATAATTTCCCCATAAAACCAGCTTAATGTATTATTCAAAGTGACAATTTTTTACATGTGTGCTTAATTCAGTTAAGTTTGGCATTTCTTTGATTTGATCAGATTTAAAGAAATGGAAATGACTTCTATTCTTCGTGAAGTTACAATCTACATGGTATTCCTGTATATACTGATGACTGTTTCGTTTGGAAACACTGATCCTACAGCATTTGCCTTCAGAGAGACCATGCTAGATAGCTTTGTACATGCGTCTTACCATGGAAAGATGCCATTCACTTCGGTAAGTAGAAATATTGAACACTATCATACTGAACTCCTAAATATAAGCTAATGCAATTTTTACAAATTATAACCGTAGATGTTCGAAGTCACTACCCGCGCATTTCCGATATGACAGCAATTTTCCGCTTTCGTTTCAAAGTACCAATTTGTTTTTATTCTTCCACTTTATTACTATACTATATTACTAAATTTTAAGTGATAGGAGAATAAAAATATGCCTTAGGTATATATATATATAAATAACGTATTAGTTATTTTTGTTTCTATAGATTGCATCTCGTGATTACTTCTGGAACTATACTCAGAATGTATTTATTCCAAGTCTGTTTGCGGGTACTTTACTAAATGGTGAAGTGGATGAATTGGGACTCCAGCAGGCTCTATTGGCTGACCATACCTCATCGCTTGTTGGAATAGCACGTCTGCGACAATTGAGAGTCATACCAAGTTAGAAATCGAAATATTTGTTACTAAAATTGCTTTAATTACTGCTATTGTCACTTGCTGTTTTTGTTATTTGCAACATATACATATATGAAATTATTTATAATAATAACCTTAGATATTTATGAATACACATTTTAATATGGAATTATTGTACCTATTATTTTTGTTTTAATTATTGTTATCATTGTATTTAAAGAACATTATTGTAAGTGCTTAATTTTCACATAGCCAATAAGAAATTAGTTAACATTAAATATTACTATTAAATTCATGTAGTTTTTAGTTGTCGTGAACTGACCGGAAGTCACTATTTAAAAAGAAAAAATGGTCAATAGTACCTAATGCTGGTTTACTTATCACTAATCAATTCTACTACGAATAATTAATTATGTCAATTCTAATTTTAGACTTGTGTGAAATTCCTGAGATTATGGCAAAGACAGTGGATAGCTGCAGACCAGCATATGGAGCATTCACAGAAGATGGCCGCTACTACCATGAAAATTGGAAGTTAGCCAACCAAACACGTAAGAGAATTTGTTTTACTGTATCTGTCCATTCCGTGAATGCTTATCTGTATACTTTGAAAAGTGCCACATTTCTCATAATGAATTACTGTAGTCTATGAAACCTCATTAAACATCCTCAGTGTTCGAGGCGTGGTTGATTAACAATTATCAATGTTCAACACAGTAATTATGAAGTCCAACATATTTAATACATGAACATAATTACATGATAATACGTGATATCAGTTTAAAACTCATTTAAGATTTAATAATCTTCATACAAAATTTGTGGCTAATTACATTGTATTTAATAGCAACAAATATAGCAGCTGGCGACTTTGACAGTTTTTGTTCTATTTTAATTTGTGAAAATTTCCACATTTCTTTATAACAATTGATTGGTTATCAATTTATTTGGTGTTAGATGATACATTCACTGCTCTTCACTAGGTTTAGTTTTGTTGGTTTGGTTTAATTGGTTGGTGTTTCCATTAGTCTTGTATTGGTTGACTTTGGTGACTTGGTGCTTAATAGTAATGATTTGAGCTTAATATAATTCAAGTGCTAAAAGCCTCAATGCGTTTTACAGAAGAAACCAAACTGATGTATGCTAAAAAAAAATGGTTAAGAAAAAGACATATACTTTGTTTGTTTGTTTGTGTTTGTTATGTCGTTAGCCGGATTGATTTCAATAGGTATATTGTTCTAGAGGGCAACTGATGCACATAGTTACTTCTATAAAACTGTGTGGAAGGGCAGACAGTGTGTGTAGAAGTGAGTACGGACAAGTTCTGTGATATATGTTTTAGGAACAGGTTGTGCAAGGTTTTGTTCCTGTAGTATTTTTTAATAAGAAATGGATTCATAGGGAGCGTCTATTTCCAAGTTGGGTGTTTCTTTGTCAAGATATTTTGATAAAGTTGCTGAAAAATCAACATAATATAGTAGAGAAATATCAAGTATTCGTAGAGAGAGAATTGAAGAAGATTGATTAAGAGATGTATGCCATAGTCTTTTGTTGCTTTATTTATTATTTATTTATACGGAGCATGTGTTGTTAACACTGTAGTGAAACCGTAAAATAAGACATCCTGAACTAAGTAAAAAGCAGATATTCTACAGATAATTACCTTTGAAATGTGATATCTTGCAAACAGCAGAACTTTATTTTCTCTAAATTGGAACTCCTTCCAAAATAATGAAAAAGAATGGTTTTAAAAGATCTAGTTTCATTGCAGTGTTATACCATCTGCAGTTAACCGCGTACGATATATTGGTTTCTTTTTTTAATTTCAGCTGAAATCCACATTTTGGATGATACACTTGATTTACAATCGGTTTTGCTTAGTTTTCAACTACAGTAAATCATCAATAACGTTATTGTTTCTGGATTTCTTCTAATTTCTAGTTAATGGCTGACATCTAGTACTAGTGGTACAGTATTTAGTAGTACCGCTTTATTTATTTGTGATAATATCAACAAAAAACATGCAATTTTTCGTCATGGAATTAGAGAGTTTTTGCAATTGTTTTGTAACATTGGATACAATCATTTAAACACATTAATACTTTTAAAACCAAACGTGTGGCGTATCGGTATTCGTTATCATATTTCGTAAAGTTACGAAACCTCCGTATTGACTTTCCAAATCCGTCAATACTGGTCATTTGCCATACATTTAACTGTACCAGTGTAGGAGAGATTGTTTTTTCCCAAATAATAAGCATTACACATGTCATAGTGTTTGAGTTTCTTGTATAAATGTTTGTGAATGCGATCAATGCTCTAAGCTGATATTGAAATACGTTATTTTGCTTTCCATACTTCAATAAATAAAACATTGTTCCAAGATTCTGATCATCAGAAGAAGAATTGGAATTTCTTCTTTTGATATGTGAAGTTTTGACTCTGGAGATGAAACTCTGAAGACTATTCTGATAACGTTAAATTGTTCTTGCTGTATATAAATGTGATTTGTATTGATTAAATAATAAATAATATGAATTTGAACCAGAAACCTAATGACACACTACTTCCAAATTCAACTAAAATACTTGTTTTAAAAATTTGCCTATTTATTATCATAATATAATGTTTAATAGCTTTTTATAAATTGTTCAGATTATCTACCTTCTTGTTCCGCAAAGTTTTTATTTGCAGATTATCACCAAGCTGTGGCCCATCCACGGCATTGTAAATTAGAGACATGAAAAGACGTGGACATTCAATATGAAAGGGATGTCATTAAGCATGAGTCTCGGCCTTCAATTTATTTCAATATCCGTATAAGGTGCAAGGTTTTTTTGTAATGTGATATTTTAGGCTTTGCAGCACGAGAAACGCCTGAGATGTGTATTATACCAAATGCGCGATACATGTGTGTATGGAATTGTATGTCAATATCAAAATAAAAACTGGGTTGATAAAATAGTGTTCTTTTGAATTTCACAGATCCACCAGAATACTCAGGGTTACAGAATGTTTGGCGACATCAATCTTGGTTTGATTTAGGATCGCTTCCATATTGGGGCTTAATCACAGTGTATGGAGGAGGGGGATATATTGCTGAATTAGGCAAGACTGTAGAGGATGCCTGGTCGGTCGCCGATTATCTCCGCAGCACTAAGTGGGTGGACCAGTACACTCGTGCCATTTTCTATGAGTTCACAGTTTACAATCCAGTCATTAATTTCTACGCAATTTCCTACATGATTGCCGAGTTTTTGCCTCAAGGAGGTAAGATAGAAACAGCAGTGGTGGTACTAAAATTTGCAATGAGGTGGTTTTTGTTGTGTCTGTGGAAGAAATAAGGCTAGTAGACACTGTGAAATAGAAATAAAAATGAAGATTGGCATATATTATTCAATATTATTAAATATATTTTAGGTTTTACTAGAGTATTTTATCTAAAATAAGTGACGGTCTTGATGAAATGCCCATGCCAAAATATTTTTATATTACCCCTATAAACATAATATTCAAGATTTATTTTAAAAGCCGAGTACATAATTATTACAGTATAATGAGTGTATTGAAACACAAACTGTATATTGTGGTTTTAACAAATAACCCAATTTTTAATGATCACCTGAATGCACGAGGTAGATGAAACGAACAAGGAATGTTCGTTAATAGTATTATAGGGAGTTTTAAATATGTGACGAAGAATATTCTAGGACCATATTATTATTGAATACGGTAAAAGAAGATATTTTTACATCTGTGAGGTCTCACCACAAAATGAGTAGGTGAGATCAAATTGAGAATCACCAAAATAGGTCTGAAGTCAATTTTTTTAGAAAATTTGTTTTAATCAATTATGAGTACTATGGTACTTATCATTATAATGTACTTTTTATGTCAGTTTTTATGCAGGAAGGTGTCCTTCATGCACATTTTCTGAGATTTGTAGTCTTTCAATTGTTTGTTTTTAGATTGCTTCATTTGCGATTTTCTCAAAACCGTAATTCCATACCTGAAAATTTAAAATGATCATATCTTGGGATGTACTTATCCATTGAATGTCATTTAAAATGTAGATTACAGTTTATTTTGTGGTCTATTAGATGGTACAAATAACTCAATTTTGGATATTCCTACCATGAGACTCATTTTGTGGTGAGACCTCACATATTTTATATGTCAAATAATGTTGAGGCAGTGTTTATTTTTGTACTATTTTTTACTCATCTTTTATTCATCCTCATATTGAAAAAATATATATATTCCTCATCTTAAAACTCACATTTACAACTCACATTAGAAAATACATAAACAGTAAACATATTTTAAGAACAACACTTAAAACTTGATGAAAATTACATTGCACATTTCTGTGCAATGTCTGTTGGTAGCACTTCGTTCTAGCAGCAGCTGACCGCAATCGTCTGCTTCAAGTATTCTGAGATAACTGTTTTAGTATCTGACTTTTATCACCAGTCACAGCCCCAGAATCCAGTTCAGATATTCTGGTACATCGAATCCCCAACCTTTCTAATTACATACACCATACGTCTTACAATGTCAAACCATTCCTGATTACTCTTATTCTCAAAACTAAAACTACCTAATACCTATGATAATTCATACATATACATTAAGATTATATAAATATATATTTACATTTTAACATAGCTGAATAAAATAGGTGGATGATCTCGATGTTCAAAGTTAGAGGTCATCATTTTTTCCAGCCATTATACAAATATGTACTTAGATAAAAAGCTCTGGTTAAAACTATGGGTCCCAAAGTGACTGCAAAAGTACTATTTGCTGAGGGGCGCAGCCCCGA
>JAOTQE010099221.1:0-14035 GCA_025631205.1 Nesometra sesokonis
TTTCTGCAGCACTTTTATCGGATAATTTTTATCGGGATAATTTATCGGATAATTTTTTCCTGCGGAAACACGGCCATTGTAAATGAGTTCTTTCTACAGTAGGCCTTACCGCTGCACAAATTGCATGTTTTAGGAGTTTGAACATTTGTCGGTCTCTATAGCAACACCAGCACCTTTCAATCATACGGACAGCCAACAACTGGATAGCCCTACAAGAAATAATAGCAAATTTGAAAATCATACAACACAACACAGGCACAGTTAATAAAAACAATATTTATAACATTCTGTTACTGTGTGTGTACGTATAATTTTGTCATAATATATTTAGTTAATGCCATCGATAGATATATTATTTTAAGCTAGACAGTGAACTTACACAGAATACATATCCCCAGAATGCAGTTCCATGTAAGGGCCTACTATTCTGAAATTCAACCAATCATAATTCTGTTAAGTTCTAACGCTGTTGGTACGTCGGAATTGCACCCCCAATCTTTCATAAGTTTCAAATTTATCAATAAATGACAGTAAATTTAATCCAAATATAAAGACATTGACAATACATAAAATATATGTGACATGATGTAAATAATTTGTAAGACAATAAAGAATGTTAAAAAATACAGTAATTGTGGCACGTTTCCCCGGCAGAGGTCCCAAGTTTGAGAAGTGAAAAATCAGAAGATTTTATGTTGGTTGCTTTGTACGATCAAATTTGAGTGAATTCAAATGTACGATGTGTCACAATAAAAAGCAGAACACAGAAAAAGTACATAACAAACAATATGTAAAAAATATCTGTATTATTGTATATAAATTGTATTTAACATTGAGCAGAGCTGGTATTTTTTGAAGGGACAACCAATTTTGCTCCTAGGCTAGGCCGACCCACTCTGAATATTTTTGGGAGATACTTATAATTTTGAGAAGAAAAATGCATTTTTTTCACGAGGGCAGGAGATGACTCCAAAAATCAGGAGACTCCCACCATTTTCAGGAGACTTGGGACCTCTGCCTTGGATCTGCGCCTTTAACGGTAATATGGTGAAGACAACAATAATAAAGACTATAATAATGACAATGATAATAATGGTCATGATGATAATAATGGCAATTATAACAAAATATGCTGATTATACATTACACACAGCTACTACACAATAATTATGGTGCCAACTTACTCTCTGCCCTTGATTAATGTTGGGCTGAGATTTTCTTCTTCCTTTGCTTGATGTTGGTCTTGTGGCGATGACGGGGGTGGAGGCTGTGGAGGGGGTTGCATGTGGACATTCGTCAGTGAATGTTCACTTGGAAGAGTGACATTGATAGTTGATCTGTTAGCAGATTCCATTATCTTGAATGTTGTGTTAAATTAGTATTCTTCAATCTGGAAATGGTAAAGACACAAATTTTATTTCTATGATGTTGTGTACATTCAAAGTAATTGTTTTTTACCTCCGCCGACATTGTTGGCGAGGTTATGTTTGTTGTGGTTGTGTTCGTGGGTGTGTTTGATTGAAGCATAACTTCAAAAGTATTATTGACACACTCTGATGAAATTTTCTGCAAAGATTGGAAATGACCTAACAATTGATTAAATCAAAATCCATATCGGTCGTATGCGCCTGTGGGGCCTCCGGGAAAAACAACGCTGTCCAGTGTACGATCTGTTGTGGGGCGTCATGCTACACTGATTTTTCATAGAATGAAACTGGCCATAATTGGTTATCGATGACATTTTGCCTCGCCAATCTGCATGGGGTATTCTGCAGTTAATAAGCGTCTTTTTTGGCATACATTTTTTACTAATCTTCTATAATTAGACACATTCACGAAAAAAAACATAGAGCTTGGCCTAGGCTACTGCTAGCACTGATCAATTGTCTCTAGGCCTAACAGGTGGCAGTTCAGCTGTGGTGAGAAGGCCACAATGTCTCTCCCTGTGTGGGCGGTTCAACCTAGCCTAGGCCTAGTCTAGTCATTGCAAAAGGCGTTAAAGACGCCAGATTATTAGGGTTTATGATATCTTTAGTAAAATATTCATAAATTACGTATAATCTAAGCCAATAAATTGTTAAAAATACAGGTATAGTAATAATATAAACATTACTAAATAAAAAATGTGGACTGTTATTGTACACTTCCGTATTTACTGTTGCTAAGTTTTCAGACGCTGCTGCATCCCAACATGCAACATTTCTCAGAATACATTATTTTAAACTAATAATAAAATTCAGAAATTGTAGGAAAATAATATACAAAAATGGAAAATAAAAATTAAATTTCACAAAAAAATTACTAAATGTAGTGGTATATTATTTCTTCATTAATTATCAAATAGAAAATAAATTAAAACGAATGTAATGCAGAGGCACATTCCAAAAGTATGGCGAACTTGTCGTTCAAGAAGTAACGTTTCGAAGAAGTGGTTAAATTTGATAATAAAGTAGATATTTATAAGTATATTATAGGTTTCACTTTTAGTAATTGATAGTACAGCAACATATTTTTGCTGATGTCATTTTTGGCCAAATTTAGTTTATGTAGGCCCTAGGCCACACACTCCACCTGTTGTAAGCCAGGCTCTAGGCCTAGGCTTGGCCCGGCCTAGGGGGCCTACGCAGCCTACCTAGCCTAGCCTAGGTCAGGTATCCCGCCAGGTAGGGCTAACTAGCCCAGGCCCTGCTTATCATAGGCTAGGCCTGAAACGGGCTTAAATTTAAGTTTAATTGCTTTAAGTAGCTCAATGTAATCCTTTTTCATAAATTCTAATCACGCCAAAAGAAGGTGCCAAATTGGCAAAGACTTATGATTTGAAATGATTGAGTTGTTGTAGCTGCCAACGATCAATGTAGGGCTGCACCATATTTTTTTTCTCATAGCCCAGAACTAACCATTTTAATATATCTATTGTAACTCCATGGTTTGTATAGTATTCAGCTCACCTTTTGTCCCTCCATTAGTGCAGCCAAAAATTTAGAATACCGTATTCTCTATGCTAACTTAGAGTCAGTAATTTTTTACATATATATGGGCCAAAAATTTGGAGTAATTTTTCCAATGAAAACCAACAGCTTTTGCATAAAAATAGCATAACACTCAAATATCTACTTTCAGGTTACCATAATTATTGTACTTTATTTGTAGTGTTTTTACCTGATTTAATTCTGAATTTATCCTATTGATGTGTCAATTGTTTTTGTTTTTTTTTTTCAATTTATATGTATTTTATAAATAACCTAGCCTTATATGCATTTTATAAATTATATACATTTCTCTTTTTTGAGGGGTACAAACAACAGAAATTAATATTCTTTTATTTGTACCTCTTTGCAATGCCAAATGTAATGTTTGTGTGGTTTTTCAAAATAAATATTGATTGATTGATTGATTGATTGATTATTTGACTTGATTGATTGATTAATTGATTGATTGATTGATTGATGATTTGATTGATTGTTTGATTTGATTTGATTGATTGATTGAAAATGTTAGGTTTTAAATTAAAAAAAAAATCTCCCTGATATGGTTTTGTCCAACTAAAACAAAGTCAGTCCACTGGTTTTTTTTTTGACTCATGGGTTTCCTATATAGATTCAATTTCAACTTTGTACTTTTAAGTATGTCTAATAAAGTGAATCAATTAGTTAGTCCTAACCAATTAATTGTTTTTGTTTCAGGACATTCTAGGTTTGTAAATTGTAGCTGTCCATGAGGTTTTTAGACAGATATGCGGTTCAAGACAACTCTAGCTAAAGAAGCTAAACATATCCTTTTTGTAATTAAAATGTTCGTAATTGTTCTCATGTTTTTCATTATTTATATTTGAACTTGTAGCGCCCACTGTAGTTTTTGATGTAAGTCAGTAAATAATGAAACATTTGAATATAAATTATGCCTAGACTCATAAAATTGACTAACTGAAAGTAACAGTAAAGAATTAGTTCCACAGGCAGTTATGACCACCAGTAACGTTCATGGAATTGGATATATTTACCATTACCTTGAATATAACACATAACATAATATCTTGTCCTGAATCAGCTCATTTGTCCTGAAATTCCTGATCATGGAGGGCGGCAAAGAAGATCACAAGTTGTCCATAACTAGGTCACAAGTCATTGAGGAAGGTTCGTAGATTACAGACCCAAGCTTCTCACACCAGACTTGCCCTAAGTCGCTTGTTTCTGGTTGATTGATGGTTGAACTATGCAGCGCCACCAACGCATTGCCACCACAATTAGTCTATGCTGCTATTAATCTGTACAAGCATGATTAGCCAGCCATCTGGAAAACAGGACTTCATCCTAAACCGGAAACTTTCATTTGAAAGTCCAGATTTCATGAAATCAGTCTAAACATACACAAAACTTGATTATGTCTACTTATATAGTGTTTTTTACCCTTTGAAAAAAATAACACCATCACCATAAATTACTACTTATAAGAAATTTATTCGATAAGGCAATGCATATCTCTGAAATGCTATATTTATGTGTTTATAGGCCTCAAATTTGGGCTTTTTTGGGGCAAGGTCTTTTGGCCTCTGGTTTTACATAATTTTGAGATGCATTAAGATGTTTAAAAGACAATTGGTCAAAATTTTAAAATGATAGAAAATTACATCTTTCTCTTGTAGGGCACCAAAGGCCATTGCCGTGGTGGCTGCAGTCAAATCCGATGCCTGTATATATGTTTCTTTGTACTGTATCTTATGTTGAACTTTAGGTTGATAAATAATAAATAATGATAATGGTAATATCTATTGTGTGATGAAATATTGTAAGTTTCCCTTGACATTTAAAACCACATAGTGAATTGGTCAGTTGTGTGACCTGGGTCACTTCTGATCAGTTATTCTCATGTGGAGATGACCACCAGATCCTCAAATGGAACAACTTGTCCGACGAGACCTCCATATTGGTCAAGCTTCCTGAGGAAATATATGCTACAGATGTTCACTTCTTTCCAAAGAGCATTGCTGGTAAAGGAAAGCAGGCTGGAAGCGAGATATTTGTATTAACATCCACTGATGGTTAGTATTAATACCTTAATGGTGGGTTCCTGCCATTGACAATATAATGCCTAATTACATCTGTGCCCCATGTCATGTATGCGAGTTCATTCTTTTAAATAAAAAAAAAAGTAATTCTAATTTCAGGGGAAGATTTAGGGGGTGGGGGAGTGTCGTTGGACGCACTGGCATGTGCCCCCTCATATATTGTTAAAGGTCCATGTTAAATTTTGTCCGCCACCTCTAAAATTTTACCCAAAAACAGAAGGCAAAATGCAGACAACACAGCATAAAATAGTCGAAAACATGCAAGTAACCTTTTTGTTTTGTTTGTTAAATTTGAAATCCTATACACACCCATCTGGTTGGGAATTTTGCACCCTCTCTTTCATATGATCCTGGATCCGCCCCTGGAATTGCCTTGTGTTCTGCTCCATTCACATTACAAGTCACAATCTAAAAAAAAACATAAAAGTTGAGAATTGCATTCTCTATTGTTTGGGTGGTAAATATTGGCCTTTTTTGTAACCAAAGTTGATGGAAACACATACCTGCCAACATTTGTAATGTTGAAATCGCTTGGCTCCCATGCCGATGTCTGTCCATGCTGAAGGTGAATCAACACCATTTCATGCGCCCAGGGTCCAGATCTACTCTATATTTCAGTTGACAAGCAAAACAATTGTCATTTTAGCCATAGGTGTACCTTGGAGGTTTTTAGTTCCCAATTCGTCCAACACTTTGCCCAGTTAGTACATATTTTGAGGATTTATTGTAGTTTTTATGTACTTTCATGCACATTTCAATTTTTGGTACATTTTTTTTTTTTTTAAAGTGGTAGGAATGGCATGTAAATGCTGTAGCAGCAATGTTGCAACCATTAATTAAAACAATGTTGTTTAAACAGGAAAATTTTTGTTGGTTTCTAAATCTGGCCGAGTAGAAAAATCAGTGGAAGCCCACAGGGGTGCTGTACTATCAGGTAGGTGGAGCTATGATGGGTCAGCCATGGCAACAGCTGGAGAAGATGGACAGGTTAAGATCTGGTCTAGAAGCGGCATGCTGAGGTCAACATTGGCACAAACAGGTTAGTACTGATACGATAGGAAGAGGTGTCCGAGGTTGTAATGACCCAAAACACAATTGTTCCTCACTAGGGGTCTTTTAAGGTGTTTTTTTTATGAACACGTCCAACAGTGCACACCAACAGTTACTTGTGCAGCCGCCGTAAGTTAATAGCTTACATGTGTGTTTTTTGAGATCTGAAGTCTTTTAATTGTATATTTTTCGATTGCTTTATGAGAGATTTTCTCAAAATAGTGGTTCCACTAATGCTAACTTTAAAATGCTTATATCTTTGGATCTACTTAACTAATGAATGTCATTTAAAGTGTAGATTACAGCTTATATTATTCTCTATTATAAGGTTCCAATACTGTAACTCAATTTTGGATTTTCTTACCATGAGACTCATTTTGTGGTGAAACCTCATATTTTAGCTACTTTATAATTAACTTCACTACTCTTTTGTATGCATATTAGGTTCTCCAGTTTACTCTATATCATGGTCACCTGACTCAAACCAGGTGTTATTGACCAATAGCAAACAACTTATTATTAAGTCATTACAAGCAAATGTGAAACCAGTACAGGTAAGACTTGATTTCAGAAAATCAAAACAATACACTCCCCCTTTAATTTTACATCAACTGCTGTGTTGATCTGTACATTATAAATGTTTGTGAAATTATAAAATTTATGTAATGAACTAAAGCCTGTTTTCCTGTCAATCGTTAATCCCAAAAACGGCGATTTGAATCGGCGTTTTCGATCATTAATTTTGAAAAATGACGAGTTCAACTTTGACGATTTGGATCGTTCAATTTGGGTGCTGGCGAGGCATCATTACCCACGGCAAGAATTTACATGTTTTGGGCCTAGAAATAAATCACACATTTTGTTTATTAAATTTTTTGGAGTTGTAACTTGCATCTTGTCATTAAATATACAATTTAAATTTGTTTTATTACGATTTTCATTCGTCGCGAAGGTTTAGAAATTTCTCTGCGCACAGTGTAGTAAATATTGGAAATATAGATTTAAATTTTATCATTATTTTTTTTACTTTTTTATAACAATTTTGGAATAATGATCAACAGGAAAAGAGGCTTTAACAAAACAACAAAAATCTCATTTTGATAAAATTATGACTTAACATATATTTTTGTGGTTATCTCAAAATTACCTACTATACAACACAACTCATTTTGTCATGACACCTCACAAATTATCTTGACAGTTTCGCCTTTCATTCCACAAGCCACTTCTTCAGAAGACAAAAATGATTAATCACTGTGGTATGGTGTTAAAATTGCCTATCCATTCTAGCTTGAAAATTGTTTTGGTCATTTGCTGAATGTTAACATTGCAGAGCTCCCATGTCTTCATGATTGTCCTGGCGTCTCCAGTAATTTTGGATCTTCTCCCGGACTCCCGGAAATAGCAAATTTTCTCTCAGAATTTTGTTTTCTCTAGGAAATTCTGCAGGTTTTGTAAAAATTGCACAATCAGAGCACAAATTGGCCTATTTATTTAAAAAATATTAGTTTAAAGTAAGCAATTATGAAGTCCAGTAATGGTTTGGGGAAGAGTAGTTGCATATTTTAACCATCAAAATGTATTTTAGAAACTATCATTTCATAACATTTAAGGGTATTTGTATATACATTATAAGAAGGGTTTACATTAAAAACAGTGGTAGTACGACCACAAGAAAATCTCCAAGAATTTTGTTTTTAAAATTTGGTAGCTCTGATATTGAATTCTTACAGTGGAAAGCTCATGACGGAGTGATTTTAAAAATTGATTGGAACCCATCAAACAATCTGATATTGTCAGGCGGTGAAGATTGCAAGTACAAAGTATGGGATAGCTATGGCCGACAGATGTTTTCCAGTCTTGCTCATGATTACCCGATCATGTCCGTGTCATGGGCGCCTGATGGAGAACTCTTCGCTGTTGGTTCATTCAACACTCTACGTTTGTGTGACAAAACAGGGGTAAGTTAGGCCTAAAAATAAAGTCTTTATGTTACTCAAGTCCGACTGACCCACAATTTTGTAAATTAGGGTTGGCCTTTTTTTTTTAAGTTTCTTATTTTTTCTTTGCTAATTACACAAAATAATGCAGAAAATTGTAGGAAATTCAAGAAGGTATCCCAGATTTTGTGAGAAAACTTCAAGTATAGGAAATAAAAAAAGGTTGTGTTTAAGAGGAGAAGACATTTGTTGGATTTTGACTAGCAAAAAAAAAAAGATTTATAATTTTGTGGTGCTTTTACAGGTACCTCATAATAGTCTTTTTCCTCTGAAGTGGTGTGCTTATTTCCACTGAAGATGGGTGCTCGGGACCCAGATTTTCACATTTGTATCCTGATTTAATTGTTTTTTTGCCTCCAAAGGGGGTGGGGGGTGTAGAGAATAGTAGGATTTTAGCTATTTGGCTAAGTTTCTAACCAATGTGGCAAATCGCATTGCATTTTAGATACATGTCTTCCGATTTTTTTTATGACGCATATAACATACAGACACGCATGAAATTGGTGTAAATTAATGCGTCAAAACACAGTAAAAAATGACCTTTAAACATTTGCCAAGCTTCATTGCAATACCTTCAATGGTTTACGAGGCTTTCGTAGACACAATTTTGGTCAACATGCTTCATAGTATGATGCCTTTAAAAAAAAATTTAATAAAGACTATTGTTTCACTAGGCAAGCACATAAACTTAAATGTTTATAACAGAAACATTTTTTCAAAGGATTTTTTTTAATTATGAAATAAAGAGCATTGTAACCAATTAATGTATTTTTATTCATGTAAATTAAAATACAAAATGAATTTAAAAATTAGTAATGTATGTATCCGAAAGGTCCACTAATCAACTTCAAGTAAGAAAGTATAATGCATACTCCAAGCAATGAGATACACACCATCGAAGTCGAAATATTGAATCTTGTCACGAAGTGACAAGATTCTCATTGCTTGGTGTATGAATTATTCTTTCTTAATGTATGTATCTTTATTCTCTTTTCTACAACTATTGATGATTTAAACAAGTACTGTATGTTGATTAAACATTGTGTGATAATTTGGATGTTTTATGACAATGTTTTTCTGAAAAAAAATAATGCATTTAAAATTGACTCGGTAATTAATTTGATCTTTATTTACAGTGGTCTCATGCACTAGAAAAGCCTAATACAGGGAGTATTTATAGCATTTCATGGAGTGCTGATGGTACCCAGATAGCTGGAGCATGTGGCAATGGCCATGTTATATTTGGTCATATGATAGAAAGGTAAACTTTTTATTATTTTTGAGGTGTCTTGACAAAATGAGTCGTGTTGTACACCAGGTCATTTTGAGATATTCACAAAAATAGACAAAGTCATAATTTAACAAAATGAGATTCCTGTTGTTTTGTTAAGTTTAGTAATTAAATTTTATGATTACAAACTTCCTGTTTATGTTTATTTACAGTAAACATGTTATTGAACTACTTTTTGTAAAGGCTGTTTTTCAAAATCAATGGAAAAACATACAGGAAGTCAACAGTTGTTTATCTTTAATGTCAATTTTCTTGAAAGTATGTTTCATACACCAATGTTTTAAAATCATTTTTTCCTGGTTATACTGAAGCTATGAACCTCATTTAAAAACCAATTTAAAGCTTATAATCTCTTCTATCCACTTATGACAATAAGTCAATTTTGATTTTCTGTACAACACGACTCATTTTGTGGTGACAACTCGCATTTATGTGAGGGCCTTAATTTTATAAAATAATTATTTCGCAACTAAATTTTGGAATTTTTGTTGTTTACATTACATAATTTCTTTTTTGAGATAGATTTCTTTTTGAGATTAAATTCACCGGTTTGTGGCTTTTATGTTTTGATCAGAACATTTTGCAAATATTGTCATCATCTTTTAATTACCATAACCAACTATCTTGATTTAACATTCAATGCAATTTTGTTCTCTTAAACAGGAGGCTGGAATGGAAAAACTTTGAGGTTGTAAACTCATCCAGAAATACAATTGTTGTTCGTGAAGTTATTAACGAGGCAATAGAGAAGTTGGAATTCCGGGACAGTATTATCAAGATGTCATTGTCATTTGGTTATCTTGTAGTGGCAACATCATCGCAGTGCTTTATCTACAGTACCAAGAATTGGAACGTACCCACAATATTTGACCTGAAAGAAGGGACTGTCACTTTGATTGTTCAAGCTGAAAAGTAAGCAAGAAATATCTTTTTAATGACCACATAACATACATTTTAAAATTGTTTATTTAATTTTTTCCTTCATATTGTTTACATTCAAATGTTTTTTCTGTTTGAAATATAAAAAGGTTGTTTCAACTAACAATAAAAGACAATGGCATTAAATAATTAAAAATGTTGAGACGACATATGAAAATTGTTGTCTTATGACGTAAGAAGACATCGTTGCCATTTACATGTTTTGTTTTTAGACTGAAGCAATTTCATTTATTATTAAACAAACAAATAACAACAAAACAAAGAAAAAAACCATATATTTGTTATTATGGCTAGATGGTGATCTTAATTCTGTAAAATGGCAGTCCCATGTAGGCGCCTACTATTTTTATTTCTTAGCCTCTGTCACAAACATGTAAGTTAAATAATAATAACTGTTTATTATTGTATCTCTAACATGTTTTTGTTATACAAATTATTTATTATTATATTATGCTATTGTTATTATTTAAATATGTCACACATCTTTTATGTTGTCAATGTCTTTAGATTTGGATTAAATTTACTTTCATTTATTGATAAATTTGAAACTTCTATAAAAGATTGCGCATGCGCAATTTTGACATAGCAACAATCTTAGAACGTACCACGATTTGATTGGTTGGATTCCAGAATAGTAGGCACCTATATGTAACTGCACTTTGGGCTATCTATTCTGTGGAAGTTCACCATCTAGCCGTAAATAATAAATCTATGGAAAAAACAGAGAAATACAGCCAATACAGCAGTACAGAAGCTCTGAGTGACTTGTCTTGTCAGCCCATTAGTAAAATGAAAGCCTATACGTTGAGAACAATTTGACTAAAAACAAAACAGCATAGGTAAATAGAAAAAAATGCAAAGAACCATGTTCATGAACATTAATTTATAAGTGCATGGTTTCTCCAATATTGAACCACGACTGGGCCCAGAGCCCCACCCACCTGATCCGACCTGTGCATATACAACATATGCAAAGCCTGAAACCAGGAATCGGTAAGGAAGTGCCTGATATCCACTTGGAAAGCCATACAGTATATGGTGTCAAATTTAAATTGGAGTAATTCTCCCAAATGGAAGGGTCCACTATTGGAGGAACCAGTTTGTTAGCTAATTGACATTTATAAATTATTTTAAATCATTAAGGTTGATAAAATATGTATTATAATAGAACATTTAAATGTTGTGTACAGTACTGTAATTACTAATACAGTAGGCTTTTTCCATGAACAATGTGCAAATGCATTGTAGTGGTTTCGTATCACCTGAAAGACAACAGCTGCTTGACCTGTCTCATTTTTACCTTTTAGCCCAGTATCGGATAAGGTATTCTAAGACTGTTTTTAAAGTTATGATAATAAAAAACAATTTATGAGTACCATTTAAATTATCTATCATTGTCATGGAAACATGCTAACAATTTTGTTTTTCTTTTTCAATTATTGTAGACACTTTGCTCTGGTAGTGTCAACTGGTGTCCATATATATTCATATGAGGTAATACTCATTTTATTTTTTTTTCCAAGTCTACTTTTCTGTCTGCTGTAAATGCCAAAACAACTATTTGAAACAGCATTTGATTTGATGTATTTGGTGTTGTAGAAAACCAAGAATAACCCACAAAAGCCCGTGGACTTATTTCCAGTGGGGTCCTTCTGGTGGTGATTGTGCAGTACACCAGACAATCCCCTGCTCTTTTCCGAAGAGTTCACTGCATTCACATGCACATGAGGCATGTTGTACACGGGACCAACGGCTTAATGTCTCATCCGAAAGATGGTGCTTGTATTTCAACCCTACAGAAAAAAAACACAAGGAGAGTGGCGTGGTGTTGAATTGAACCATGGACCAACGAATCACAGTTCAGCGCACAGCATTTCCACCAGCAAAACCAACTGAGCTAAATGCCACCCTCTTCATTTTGCATTTTGGATCTTTAATCCTGAAAAATTATGTGCACAGTCTATTACAAGAAAAATGGTCACTGACAATGTTAATCTTGTCATAAAAAAGTTAACAATCATCATAGTTAAAATTGAACTCATTTGAAATTTTAATTTAACTTTTAAACAAGAAACTCACAGTTTTTAACAAAAGTAAAGATAAATATCTTCAATTTTTTATATAATTGTCGTGTTTGTTTTTTCAATATTGCATTAGGCAAGAATTTACAGGTTTTTGGGCTAAAAATAAATCACACATTTTATGTTTTTTTTTCAATTTTTTGACTTCAGCTTGACTCTGCCACATTTTAGATTGCGGCTTTTGGGATAATTATGGAGAGGAAAAGAGGATTTATTAATAACAGATCAGATACAACATATTTTGTTTATAATTGGAAAGCATGACATATTTTTCATCCTGTCAGTGTTACAAAACTCACTGTTTAATGTGACAGAATATTAAAAAATGAATATCTTATGCCTCAAAAACAATTGATAAAAATATTATTTACAGATTTCTAAAGTGTAATTTGCCAGCTAATATTTTTAGTTCTGTTTAGACCATATTATATATATATCATAGATTTATTATTTCCTGCTAGATAGTGAACTTCCACAGAATACATAGCCACAAAGTGCAGTTCCATGTTAAGCACGTACTATTCTGGAATCCAACCAATCAAATTGTGTTATATTGTAACGCTACGTCTAAATGGTGCTCACAGTCTCATAAAAGTTTCAAATTTATCAATAAATGAAAGTAAATTAATCCAAATATAAAGACATTGACAACATAAACAGGTTTGTGGGATGTAAATAATTTGTATGACAAAAGAATGTTAAATATACAATAATAATTGTTATTTAACCTACGTGTTTGTGACGAAGGCTGACAAAATAAATATAGTAGGCGCCTACATGGGAATGCAATCCTACAGTGTTAAGTTCACCATCTAGTTGTAAAAAATAAATCTATGTATAATATATAATATTTTTATTTATTTTTAGGGTCGGCTACATTCTTCTCCCAAGTTCCAGGGCATGCGGCTTGACACACTTAACATGACGTCCCTCTCCGTGTCAAATGACACTGTTGCCATACGTGATAAATCTAATGAGAAGCTTGTGCATGTGTTCGATGCAACAAATGGAAAAGCACTGGACAGCAAACCAATTCAACACAATGTAAGTTAGGTTGACTTATTTGTGAAGTCTCGCCACAAAATGAATCTCATGGTATAAAATCTAAAATTGAGTTATTGGTACCTATTGATAGAGCATAATATAAACTGTAATCCATATTTTAAATGACATTAATAAGCAATTTCACGGTTTCAACTGCGCATGTCCGAGATCAAGGTCAAGTCATAGAAGCGCCTCTTCTATGACTTGACCTTGGTAACGCACATGCGCAGTTGAAACCGTGAAATGGCGTATTGCAGCAATCTAAACAAAAAAAATAATATACAGAAAATCTGCATTAAGGACACTTTCTTACATTAAATTGTGAGGTGTCACCACAAAATGAGTCGTGTTGTACAGAAAATCAAAATTGAGTTATTGTCATATTTGGATAGAAGAGATTATAAGCTTTAAATTGGTGTTTAAATGAGGTTCATAGCTTCAGTATAACCAGAGAAAACTCATTTTAAAACATTGGTATATGAAAACAAACTTTGGAGAAAACCAACTTTAAAGATAAACAACTGTTGACTTCCTGTATGTTTTTCCATTGATTTTGAAAAACAGC
>JAOTQE010099232.1:0-38740 GCA_025631205.1 Nesometra sesokonis
AAACAGGCCTATAATTTAAGTAATATTCATTTCCAAAGCAATTATTCGACCTAGGCCTAGCAAAGGTAAGGCTTACCAGCTAGGACCAGTACCACAGCCCAAGTCGCGATTGAGTAATCAAGCCCACGTGCAAATGAACTGCGGTGAGAGTATGGTAGATATCGCAGCCCAACCAACCCCTGCTGATGATCACGGTCGAGTGACCTGGTTGCTGACCACGTTGTGCTATGCCTTGCTTGTTGTGCGGTGAGTAGCGGCTGCATTCTGAACACGGCTGCCGTTTTAAATAACGAATTACAATCTGCCTAGCTGTAGTACAGTAAAAATACTTCGCGGTGAAGCATACGGTACACAGCGGCCGTGTATATAATGGACAGTTGATTTTCACTTCCTTGTTTAGTCGATCAGCCATGTTGTTCAAAAGACGAATAAAACATTGAAGAATAATAATGTTTTTTATTAAAACAATCATTTTTGGTTTAAAAAATAGTTTTTTTATCGCTTGAATACTTTAATATGTTTTGAAATCTTTTCTGTGAGTATTAAAATGTGTTTCAAACTGGTGTAAATATGCTAGGCCTACGGCCGTCCGCGTGCGTAGGCTATCTGTCTGTGGAGAGTTTACATTTTCGGCCTTACGAATTTTATATCGTCTGTGTATAAGACGCACACCGAATTTTGCAACCAAAATTGCGTATTGAAGGTGCGACTTATACACCGAAATATACGGTACTCGCATTACAGTGTTAAAGAATAGGAAAATTAGAGATTTTTAAAGGGTTGTGCTTGAAAAGCTAACTCGCTTTTTAAATATAACTCACAGAAATGGAAAGATAAGTCAAATTTACACAAGTAATTTTTAATGTGACTTTTAATACAGTTGTCCAACACAATTCTTTCAAAATCTGTAATTCTCCTATACTTTAGCATTGTGTACTACGAGTAATAGACCCACTTTTTGATTTAAGATCCATCTTGGAAAGTGTTTTCCATCATTATCTCATTGTTCTGATGTTGTGAATTTTTTCTTAGTTCACAACTAATTGTTCTAGGTATCCATAGAAATTTTAATCCCGGAGTTCCCCTTTAAACTGTAGCTTATTCACGTGTAGATATAATCCCAGTGTGACTGTTGCACAGTCAGTATATCTGCAACCTTTCTACAGGCTTGGCTAATTTAACCTTGAACTAACCATTGTTCTAACCTGGTGTTTTTCCAATAACATCACCCTCCATTAAATCTTTGTTTGCATAAAAACACCACATGCTACAGATCACTATAAAAATATGGAAGCTTTCCAAGTTTTTGAGCCTTGTTCATTTTCTACTGGTATAGAATGAAATGACTCTGGAGAATGGTTTATCATTCTATAAAGGTTAAAAAAATTATACAAAGTTATGATTAAACAAAAGATCATTAAAAATTTAATCATAATTTAACAATAGGCTAGAGTAGAATAATTTAAATTACTGGGTCATAAATTAAATATTCAATGAGTGTCGGCATGAGTAATATATTTTAAGTAGGTCAAAAATAATTTAATTTGATATTCATGCTTAAAGTAGTGAATCTTGCAATTCATTTATTTTTTTAGCTCTGAGGAGCTATAAATGCACTGGTCAGATTAATCAATTAGGTGTACCTGTATGTTTTCGAAGGATTGTCACTTTCACACAGAAAGTACTGCAATGTTACCATAACCATGCCTGCATTATTGCCTTTCTAAACCCTTTCACACTTAAGGCCAATTTTAGTAATGACAGTCCTGTGTCAAAGAAAGGGTCCAATGCAAAGTGCAAAATTGGCACTCCTAATTAAAATAGGCGCATTTTTTACAGTTTTTTTTTAAAGTTTTACCTTCGGTCAGCTGTGCTTCTCTGTATAACCCAGCATTATGTACAGTGGACCCTTTAACATACATCGGTCTAAACCAGTAACCGTTGTATGGTATAGTAATATGTCTTGGCCCGAGTCATGTGAATTTTTTGTGGTTTTTTTATTCTGCTACAATATTTGCATGTTATTTTAGCAAACATTAATATTTTTCTAACATTAATTAAAATAAATTTTGCGAAGATTTATTTTCGCAGTAACCTATTACATGCAAAAAGTGTGAAAATTAATGTAGTTAAAATTACTACTTAAACAGTAGTCTGAAATGGACCAAGGAAGTCGTCACAGGAATTTTATAAATATTTTTCAAGGAAATTAATAAAAGGATATTTAATTTTCTTATAAATTGAAGATTGGTCCGGTTTAATCGACGGTTTAATCTATAGCATATGCAGATTCCTTATAGTTTCCTTCCTTCCGGGGCCAAAAGTAGGTTTGGCCCAGTTTAATTTCTGGTAACTAGAATGGTTAGATTATGGTATAGTTTGTTGCTGGTGTATGCTACTTGTAAACTAGCCTTTGTGTATTGAAGATTATCTTTCAATTTCAAATAAAAAAACTGGGCAAAACAAACAATGCAAGGAACAATATGGCCGCAACAGATTTTAAGGTCTGACCTTTTCCATAGGGATTGTGTAAAAGAGCAAATTAATTTTTATTTCTCTATATAGAAATTTAATGAATTTCTGTTTATTGTGATACTGTATCGTCAATAATGTATTGTGGTTTTTTAGTGTTATTGGAAACCTAATTCTATGTAATGATTCATAGTAATATTGATTTCCGTTGTTTCATTGTCATTGCCATTGCCTTTCCATTCTAATGCATGTACAGTACTATGTAGTAGTAGTAGTAGAAACACAATGTAGTGTCAAGGCCAAAGAGCCAACCATGGCCTACTGTACAAATTAAATATTTATAATTATTGGCAATAAATTTTTTTTCCCGCGCTCTACCTCTAGGCAGATATGAACAAAAGGGACCAGCGATAAGAAACAGTTCTGTTGCGATGGCATATACTACAAAGAGAAGGGAATGAAGAAAATAAAAACTACCAAGAAGTGTCTGTAAAATTTGATTAAATCGCATAAAAAATAATACTGTGCATGGGTTAAAATGAATGTGCAGTCAATTAATAGACCAAGTGGAGTCTTGAGACCAATAAACATACACAAACTTAGAATATAACCTTCATTGCAACTGATTTATGTTTAAGAATTACAGACAGCTGTTAACTGAGAGCGTACCCGTGGCTGAGTGGTTCAGTCTGCTGGAAATTCAACTCATCATGAGTTCAAGTGCTGGATTTGTCTATTTTCATAAACATTGGTGAATGTTTCAAGTTCATTCTTTAAGTACCAGATCTGAGACAGACGTCGGTGATCATGCCATGCCATTCATCTCTTTGTTCAGATATTTTCAAGAAGTTTATGTTATGTTCTTTCTTTGTTGCCCAAAGGTTTAAGCTCGCTAAGTAAGTTATTTGTCTACCTCTACCTCTTCTGCCCTCTATTTTTCCTGTAAGAGCAAGTTCATATATTTAACAAGTATTGTTACATTTTGTATCTTTTAGGTGCGTTCTTGATACCTTACTTTACATGTCTACTGTTTGGTGGTATTCCACTGGTGATCATGGAGGTAGCCATGGGCCAGTACACCAGTCAAGGTGGCATTACCTGTTGGGCTATTTGCCCAATCTTTAAAGGTAAGTTAAACAATCATTTAATAATAATGACCACAAGAACAACAACAAAATCAACATCGTCATCATCGAAGTAGTAATAATAATAATAATCATCATACTATAATTTGAGCAATGTTTGTCTGTTTGTCAGTCTGTCTGTTTTTTCCTTTACTCCTCCCAGGTCCTTGGTCCGATTTCAATCAAACGTGGTGGGTAGATGCAGGTTCACTGCAAAATTGGCCTTGAGGGGTTCCTTTTTGGAAAAGTCAAGGTCAATGGGGTCAAAGGTCAAGTAACTTTTTCTCACTCGTTGATCCCATCTTGGCCAAACTTAATGGAATCATCTTGGTTCAAACCAGAATTGCAGATGATGAGCCACTGGGTCAAAGGTCAAGGTCACTGGATTGAAAATAGATCCCAGTGCGTGAGACTCGCGCATTATGACTCATAGCAGGTATACGGTAATGTGTGGGCAAGTCAAACCGAACCCAGACCACTGGATTGGAATGCGCATGTTAACCACTAAATTACAATGATTTTTTTTCTTTTTATTATTTATACTGGTTGACCTCTTCAGTCCTAAAAATAGACTGTTCTCCCAGAGGGTACCAGTATACACAAAACATTTTACAAAGTTAAAATATAAAATCAATATAAATATATTAAATGAAAATCAACAATAAAAATATATAAAATTTCATCACTCCCCTCCCTCCCTAAACAGTAAGATTACTTATCCCTTCATTAAACATCCGACTCCCCCTAAATAGAAAGCTTCTTCTACCAGATTCAGTTCTAGCCTTAGGTAGTAATAACTTACCAATAGAACTGAATCTGGTAGAGTAATTATGAACATTTTGAGCTAAAGCGAAACAATTTTGGAGGGTAGTGACCCCGCCACTCAAGAATTTATTAACTAAAGCAAATAAATGAGTCTCGCCTTTTATTGAGAAAAGTCCAGCCAATAGCTGTATGCATTGGATTAAATTGGTACAATCATCTGCTCTAAGAATTACATGGGCTGCTCTATTTTGCAACTTTTTAAAATTTTATTTACAGGTATTGGTGTTGCCAGTGTTGTAATCATTCAATTCCTGAATTATTACTACAACATTATCCTAGCCTGGGCTATATTCTACATGTTCAAATCGTTTACGCGAGTGTTACCATGGTCTCACTGTGACAACTCCTGGAACACCGCACATTGTGCTAACTTCACCTTCATCGCCGATGTTCGCAAACAAGATCAAGGCATCGTAGAGATTGATGGTCAAAATTATACAGTCATCAATGGCACTGTGCAAGGAACCAAGTTGGTCCCAGCAGTTATAGAATTCTGGGAGTAAGTATATTTGATATTGATATCATTTTTAAATAAACAAGTTTTCATTAACTTTATTGAGTTCTTAATACAAACAATACTGTAGGTGGCACCCTTTGTTGCTAGTAGTAATGAAAAATGCGGTCAATCGATCATCGCTAGCCTAAGCAAAGAAGCATAGCTGAATTTTTTTCTTTGACTTAAGCTGATGTCGTGATATATTAGATTAAATATTACATTATAGTTAAAATAAATGTGATTGTGGCTGTCTTGTAAGTTCCCCCGTTATTAATACATTCTAATGGTAAACTATTACGTTTCAAAATGTCACATTGCAAGATAATACACGATTAAAAAACATTCAGGCATAAATGACCGTAAAGGGCGCCACCTATTGTATTTTTCGTTATTGTGACATAAGCTGTTTAGTTCTAGCACTGATAATAGGTGCCCTCAATCACTATTTTAGAAAAGAGGATTAATTAAGCTAGAGGACATTCTATAGCTGAGTACTACTAGAAAACTCCAAAATCCAAGCCTCCAAAAATCAAATTACACATTAAACCAAACACTATTTTAGTCCAAAAAGTATGTAATTATGTATAAAAAAAGTTGATTAGGTCTTAAAAAATGGCTGTATTGACTAAGCTGGACCAAACCCATAGATGTATTATTTTAACGGCCAGATAGCGAACATCCACAGAATACGTAGCCCCAAAGTGCGGTTCCATTTAAGTGCCTATTGAATGATTAATAAATGCAAGTCAAATTAAATCCAATATGTAATGACAACAACATAAAATAAATGTAACATTTGTCAATAATTTTTAGGACAAAGGGATGTTAAAAATACAAAAATTCTACATACATTTTTATTATTTAACTTCCATGTTTGTGACGAAGGCTGATGACCGTCAATAGAAGGCACCTAGATGGAACTCCTGGTCTGATCTCCCGACTTTGAAAAATACATAAAATTATCCCACAAAAATTGATTTTCAGAAAATAAAACTACCAAAAAGGCAAAATTTTTGTTAGGCCTAAATTATATATTACCCCTAGTAAACAAAACTGATCATTAAAATATTAACAATTCCATTCATCAATGAAAATTAACAAGATCTTTATAAGATAGGAAATGAGTATTTGTCTTTATTAGATGAGAAAAGTATTAGGTTACTTGCTTATAAAAACAAAACAGAAATTTGTAAGTTGAAACCATGCGGGGATAAAACTATTCAGAGTCAAGTTTCATGTATTTACGCTTATGTTAATAATCACAAATGTAGTAAACCAATCACTTTACGACATTAACAACATCAACACACAGCCTGATGGAAATTTCCTACAACTGCAATGTACCATGGGAAGGCAAGAGATGATTTTCTTCAACTAATATTAACAACAAAAAAGGCAACGATGACTGGGTAACCATGATTAATGGCTTTATTGATCACCATCTCATTATCAATACATGGTTTTATTTCTAGGGGAAATTGTTAATATCATCACTTAATCGATGCAGATGCTATCAAGCATCGATGCAATTTCATTTGAAGCAAACCTTAATGAGATTCATCTTTGTACTCCGTGACAAGATAGTAGGTTGAAGAAAAAGAGATAGCGTGAATGAAATTGAAGAAGCAAAATGAATTTTATTAAAATGTAGTTTTTCAAATGAAATTTATATTGTTTTATTTCTGTATAAATACTTATTTTTTATTGTAACTGATATCCAACAATAAAGAATGACACAACAACTGAAAAACTGCATGGACACTCACAAAAATGTCTTAATTATGATGTGTTGGTGGTATATTTTGCTATTATTGATTAAAAAATATAGAATTCAGGCCAATTATCCTCTTTAAATTTTTATTTTATTGTTAAGTTACAGAAAACAGAATATGTGTTGTACCTATCAACCAGCCATGCTTAGAAATCACACTTTGTATCAAAAGGTTTTTGTAAAATTGGCTCTGTAAATAAAATCTATCATACCATGTTTTAGCTTTAGATGCACATAGTCTATCGTTAGAAACTAACATTGACGGTATGTTCATACGTGTCCGCTAATGGCTACCTGCATCAAGATAACGAAATACGGTTAAGCCATATAGTTCTCACGCTCCTCTCCCGATCATGATAATTTGAAATCCTAACCTCTGACCAATTAAGAAATACTCGCATCTGATTGGTGAGTACATGATCCTGTCATTCTCCGATGTTGATACCAATTGGTATCCTGATACAGTATCAAGATCCTGTAAGTAACTTATGGAGTCCTGATCGGTCGTTCACACGCAATTATTTAACGGTTAAATTAACCGATTGGGCCTGATCTGGATACCAAGCCTCTTGTGTGAACCTGACTTGAGAGTCTTTAGGCCACAGGTTCAGCCTGAGATACCAGTAGACTACGATCCAAGGTTTGAAGCGAACCTGGCTTAGAGCCTTTATGGCATAGGTTTAGTCATCAAGTAAACTACTGTCCATCTTTATAAAAAATAATGCTGCATGACGTCTTCAGGGCATAGTTTTATTATTGAATCTTTCTAAGCATAATATAGTGTAAAAAAAATACTATAGCACAACAGTAATTCCATGAGTAATTTGTACAACCACATATTATACTGACCAACAGCTTTTAAGTTATTTACCATATTGTACGTCATATCTTATTCATAACCATGGATATATTTTATATTCTTGGGCTCCTACTGAGGTAATGAGATTACATCTCATTTGCAAGGCTTTTGTTGATCTGCCCATGGAGGTATTCTTTTTTTATACCTCCATGATCTGCCCTTGTATTTGATATCATGCAAGCTATTAAAATGTCAATGCATTTCATGTCTGACTGACCAATGGACACGATCTGCATGAGATTACCCTTTTATAATATTAAACAGCTTCGTGAATAGCATCTACAGCTTTTAATGTATGCAGCCAGAAATACCCGAAATGTTTCTACGGTCATTTCATTTAGTTGTCTGCCCTTGTACTTTAATATGGAAGATATTAAAATTTAACATGGCCTCATTTGCTAATGACCAATGGAAATGACCAACAAGACATTACCGTTTCATGATATTAAACTGCTTTTGGAAATCATAATTGCATTTATTAATATATTATGTAGAAAAAAATATTATGCGTTTTTATATATTGTACATATTTTTATTTAGAACTGATCAAAAGAGATAGTCCTAATTGTGATTGGTTATGGAGTGTTTAACCCTTTTGCTGCGTGGGTTTGGTACTATTGGACTAAAAAAAAAATAACGTTGAATAGTGTGGGCCGGTACTACTGGCGCCATAATAAATCATTCTTTAAAAATATTTGCTAACTATTTGCTTACTACACATGCCCTCTTTATTTTGTATATTGCATTTTATATAATTATTTGAAAAATGCCCTGCACTGTATGCACCTATATTTTTGGTGATTTTTATTGCATTTTTTCACAATTTTAGCAAACAACATTGACTACTGTACTATACTGTCTATTTTGTTATAGAATGATGAAAACAAGTCACACTTAGTATTTATTCATTATATGCTGCAATCTGCATCATGATCCAGTGTAAAAAAATGCATCCAAAATAATTTCTTTTAAAAAAATAGCTTTTTTACAGATTTGATGAAAACCGGAAAAACCAAAATGGCTGCCGTGTATGATGGACAACATAATAATGCAGATTACCAGTTTTTCCCCCTCTACCATGTTGAACACCATCTTGCCATTCATGACATGAAAAAATAATTTCGAAATCTCTTTTAGTATTTTTTTGGCCATTTATTTAAAAATTATCTATTTTCATTAAAACATTTCCCACATGCGTGCACAGAAGTACTGTAGGATTAACATCGTGCGGTGAAAGGGTTAAGCTTGGCCGTTTTCTTGTCGCTGAGACTGTTTTGAATTGTTATAAAAAAGTAAAAATATTAACTAAATTCAAATCACACTGGGCCGATAAATTTCCATTATTTACTATGCTTACTCAATTATCGTTAGTAAGCCTCTAAAGTTAAACTCGGATCTTTTTTTTTGGTGTCAAGATTAGCATCGAAATGACCCCTTTTTCTGGTAATTTTAAAAATCATATTTCATGATTAACGATTGAAAGCACTGCTTAAAAACGTTTTTTGGATTAGCAATCAATAGAAAATAGGTTTTGTTGTGTTCTATTTCTTCATTGAGATGCCTTTGTCAATATTCATATTGCAGAGTGCCACTCCTATGAGTCAGCCATGTACAGATTACTCTAGTCTCTGCAGGCGCTTAACTCAGAACTGGTACATACATTATATTTGCATCTGATTAATATTTAAGAAGAATTTAGTTTCATAAGCCTAATATGGTTTTGTCTTTTGATAACAACACAACTATTCTGTGAACTTAACATGATGGAAAAAATCGAGTTAATCTCTGAATGGATCTCGTTGCTAAAAACGTGTCTATAATTATTTACACTGCATATAATTTGTGAATGTTAAGTGAGGTTTAATGTATTAATTGCCTCAAAGTGGCCTCAATTTTTGTTTTGACTAGACCACTGGGCAAGTTGACTTACATTTCACTAGCCCACAAGCAATTCAAATAGCCCATGTCTGTGGCAACATAATCTTCAATGAGTAAAAGCATGGAGCTATAAAAAGCTCCATGATAAAAGACTGCTTGACACTTGTATTCACTAGCCAATTGGGCTAGTAAAAATGAACATTCTCTAGCCCGATAGTTTTCACTAGCCATTGTACACTGGGCTAGTAAAAAATCAAGCCCTGGGCACTATTTTATTTCCTTGTCGTCAGTTTTCATGATACTTCAAGTTTTTTAATGATTTAACTAAATTTGGCAAAATGAACTAAAATTTGCAATTGTAATGGAAACTACCAGTATCTTTTACAGTTATAAATTACACAACACACTCTTGAAAACTAGTTTTCCTTTGCTTGATAGAATGTCTCTTAAAAGCTTATAGTCTATTTAAACGCTGGTTTCTCTTATTAACGCATTAATTAGACTTTATTCTGAGAATCAAAGGTTCAAGTCCTTTATAAACAAGTACTCATCGATGAGCTTCGATTTTGTACCATCATTTAAAAGAAATTTGTTTAATTCCTTGTTTCCTAAATTCATCTTGTTGTCGACTGATATTTTTAAACAAGTTGTCAACTGTTCAGTATTTCCTTTAAAGCTCTGTTCTATTTTCAAGTGATACTAGGCTGAGTGGGTAAAACCTGTGACTTATAACGAGCAATTACATTCACAAAGAGGTTTAAGCTCCTCGTGGACTACATGATTTTTTACAAGATTTATACTGTTAGTTATTAACTAATGGAATTTAGTATTGTTGAGGGTCAGTTATCCAATAACACACTGGACAAAATAGACACAAATTTTCTTTGTATTTGTTTATATTCCCTGATGTTTATTTGCTTATTATGCAATAACCTCCTATGTGACCATTTGGTGGGTTTGCCATGAATAGCCTCATATGTTGAAGTAACAAAATAATGCATTCCCCTGTAAACAACTTTTAGCTGTGATGGAAAACATCATAAAGTTAGTTTATTATGATAACAATCTAGCCCTACACAGCAGCATATAACACAGTAATGCATTCCAAGTATAAAAATAAATTTTATAAGCTAGGTTGAGGCAATGTTTTGATAGAGATCATTTTATGAATGTATTTCAATCTGCCTCCGTAGTAATTCAGATGGGCATGAAGCCACTATTTGTAAGTAAGAACATTCAACATTTCTCTTTAAGCAAATGCTTTACATTCTTTGTGACTTGGTTGTCGGCTGAACATTGTTATTGGCCATGGCTAAATAAAAGCACGCTTCCTGGCTTCCTCTTGTTTCATTCTCTGAATACCTACCCACAGCTGCAAGTCAGGCCGGGACATAGAACAGTACACCACCTTGGCTTAAACCATTTCAACATGCTTAAAACCAATTCACAGATGTAAATACCAGCCCCTAAGCTTAATTGATGACGATGTTTTGTGATGTAATTATGACTTGATGATCTTTCAGATAGGCTTGTACAAATAGTTTTAAACAGGGAACAGTTAAACTATTAATAATTAATGAAAATGGACATTGATTTTACAGCTTTCGACTTATATAGTCATTTAAATTTCATACTGTGTAGATACTGTAGGACAGAATTAAATGTGACAGAGCCAAACCAAATGAGACATAAGTCGCAAATGCTAGTTTTCTGCAATAGACAGACATTTAAAAATGGTCAATTTTTTCAAATTTTATTTTATTTCAAAAATTTACAGTTCATACATTCAACTTTCATACCTTAATGACCTTAACAATTTCCAGATATATGATAAAAAATGTTCACAAATTGCAATTTAAAATGACTTTGCTTAGTCAATGTATACTGATACTATTTTAAAATGTAGTTTTCTCTTTCAAAACTTGCATTTTAAATGTTCGAACTTCGATTGTTCATAACTTCGCAAGAAAACATATGAAACTGATTTTTTTACATGCTAAAGATAATGTGTAGTTTTATAATACATTAAAAACTCAATTTTCAATTTTCCGACTTATAATTCTATAAGATATTGACATGACCTTTATGAACACTGTATTCACCTTTAGGTTACCATGTTAAAATTATCCTGCTGAAGTTACTGCATTAATTCAGTTATAACAATATTTGTTTAGTAGAATTTCTGAAAGCATGTCCACATGCTCAACATTTTGTCAAAAACCAATGACACTGGATTATGGTAGTGACTAAATGCAGTTAACTTGATTACTGCAGTAACTGCAGTTGACTAATTTTGACATATTTGGTGATTTATCAATAATAACTAATGGATACATGGGTATTAATAAAACTATTTCTCTAATTTACATTGGACTACCATACCACCATATTTAAAAATACAAATGCCTTATAAGGTGATCGCTTACTATGACATGGTTTTATCAGGAAGTTCCATATTTCATACAATAAATGTGAGGCTTCCGATCAAATTGAGATAATCACCAAAATGGGTCTAAACTTCAACATATGTTTTGTTTTTGAATCTCAAAATCTTAATACTAATGATACTCAAAATTTTAATCTAATTTCTAATCCAAATTTTCCAGAATAGAAAAATGGACAATCATGAAGGATGGCTACTGTAGTTTTAGGAAATTAAATATATGTTGTTATAGTCTATATTTATTACTTGTTTTACAAATAAATTTTTAAATGATTTACTGTAATCCTTTAATTTACTAAAATGTAACATTAAATCGTTGAGTTGATTAGGTGTCTCAGAAATTTTGTTTTAGTTAATTTTGAATATTATGAACCTTAAAATTTATTATAATATCCTAGTTTTTGTAAATTGTTTTGTAGTTTTTGTCCATGTTTGAGGTTACTTTGTGTTTGGTTTTCTTAAAAAACAGGTTTTCATACATCACAATATCAATTATCTTTCTAACTACTTGGCAAATGAATGCCATTTATAGTTCAGATTACAGCTTATACTGTGGTTTCTTCAATGAACCAATAACTACATTTTGTTTATTTTCCAACCATGAGACTTTTCGAAAGGTCCACTAATCAACTTCGAGTAAGAAAGTATAATACATACTCCAAGCAATGAGATACATGCCATCATGACAGGATTCAATTTTTCGACATAAAATTATGTCATCAGGAATGAAAGTTTGTCCATAAAATTTCAGTTTTTATGCCAATAGTGTTATCCAACCAATCAGAATTATTATTAAACTAAAATTAGAATTATTATTAAGTATTAACCAATCATAACTAACCTAAAAGGTGACACAGGTGTAAAAACAGTGGTGGGTTCCCACTGCCGATCAGACGAACTCGATCAATCCCGATCAAGGTAATTTGAACTGGTCGGGCTCGCTCGGCAATGGTATTTGAGGTCAATCTACCTTGATCGGCAACGCCAAAATGATCGTGAATAAAGCACGAGCAATGCCGATCAAGGTGATTGGCCCCGAATACAATTGCTGAGCAAGCCCGACCAGTCCAAATAAGCTTGATCGAGATTGATCGAGTTGACCTGATCGGCAGTGGGAACAGGGTATAATAGATCAAAGATACCTATGTGGATAGTGAGAGATTTTGTGGTGAGACTACCGATATATAAATACTCTTTTTATGGTGAAACCTCAGACTTTACTTTTTTTGTGGTAAAACTGATTAACAAATTATTATTTTTTATATTTTTCCAGGCGTAAAGTCTTGAAGATCCATCTATCTGAAGGTTTTGATGATCTTGCTGGTTTGAACTGGGAGATGGTCGGATGTCTGTTCCTTGCTTGGGTCATAATCTACTTCTGTATCTGGAAGGGGGTCAAGAGTACAGGAAAGGTAAACTATTTGTCTCCCATGTAACCAAACATCTTTCTTTACATCTCATATCCCTCAGGTAAAGTTAAAATCTGTCTGTCCTTTGAAAATAGAATTGTAAAAAAAAATCTGCTAAAAAAGATAAAATAAAAAATGCTGTGAATTAGCTGAAAGCGTTTCAACTGGGTAGTTGGCTCTAAATGAAAAACAAATTCATAAATTATGAATAAAAATTTCAAATTATGTTTTGTAAAAAAATGTGTTTGATAACCATTTGGCAATGTAGTAAAATTAGATTGTTAAAATATTGATACCAGATAACAAAGGATCGACTGAACCATTTCAACTTGTCACATCGAAAGTATGAAATTTTCTTAAATTTTATAAAAATAGTCAATGGCATTAAACATCAAAATTTTAAAGAGCCATATTTGATTAACTAATTAAAAAAAAGTATGCTGATCGAAACAAATTAAAACTATTATTGACTAAAATATTCAAAAATTTGACAAGTTTAAAAACAGATGTGATTGGCTTGGATTGTTAAACTTTACCTGAGGGAAATATCATCATTTGAGATGAATTTGATTTAATTTTTTATACTATAATGTTTGATTATATTATTCTTGTTTTTTATGTCTTCCTGTTGCTATTTCCTAGGTTTATCAGAGCATTTGTATCTATTGGTCGCATACTCCTCCACATTTTATTTTGTTTATTATTATATTTTTGTATGTTTCTGTTTTGTTTTTTGTGAAGGTTTAGAATTGTTTTTATTAAGCCAATGTTTGGTGGTTGGTTATAATTAGTAACTGGTTGAAGAGATTAATTAAAAAAATTAGAGATGCTTGCTACCAACAAACTCCTATTTATTGAGTTGAATATTTATTCTCTATGTCTTGATATAATTTGGCAAAGAATTTACAGATTTCAGTAGATTACTCTTTATACGTGCATTGAAATAACATTTAACCAAATGCTAATCTGAAAAAAAACAGTGGATTTCAATTTGTGGAAGATGCAGATTCTAAAAAAAATGTACATTTTTAAAGCAAATGTACAAAAAAAAGGGGCACTAACTAGGGAACAAAATTTGGCGAAATCTGCACCAAAACTGTTATATGGGGATACACACTTGTTGCTAGCCACAGAGAAGATCGAAACAATCCCTAGTTAGTCTAACTAAAAAGAAAAATATAATAAAAATAATTTATTGTAAACTGATAGTAGATTGGATGCACAATATATAATTTATAACTGAAATAAAATAATTTATATTTTATAAAACCATTTAATTTTGGGTGTTTATTTTGGAATGATTTCTCTCGTTCAAGCAGTGTTTTTGAAACTAATTTGGAATGTTTTTTTCACTTGAACAGTGTATCAGAAACTAATCAAATTTAACATAATGGTGATGGCTAACCCTAGCTTGCTTTAATATAGCATGTTAATTAAGGGATGGGATTTTAATACTGTAAAGGTGGGTTAATATTATGCAAGTTAAATTACTATTTGTTGGAGACCTGATGGAGAGGAGCAAGTGAATTTTATACAAGTTTGACTTACAGAGTACAGAAGGTGGGAATTGACTATTGTCAATGCGTCAGTGGAAAAAAGTTTGTAATAGTAAAATGTGGGTTGTCCGAATCCTGAGACAAGTTACCGAACAATTTAACGATGGAAAAAAGTTTGTAGTAGTAAAATGTGGGTTGTCCGAATCCTGAGACAAGTTACCGAGCAATTTAACAATTTTTAGATGTTATCAGTTTCAGTAGGGGAAGGGGATATGGAGGGAGGGGAGGTGGATGTGGTTAAAGACAAAGAGGACCATGAGACAGAGAGTAACAATTAGTCGCTCTTTAATCTGGTTAACCATTATTAATTTTATCAGTAGAGTTTAATTAAGTATTAATTTAAATCTTTTAAATCCAAAAAGTGATAGGTTTCATTATTTCATAGGGTAGGTTTATTAAAATAGGGTTGATTGAATTGTTCCTGTAATCAAATTCTTGATACATCATGAAGATGAGCCTATTTGGATTATGTTGTCTCCTGTGGAAATTTGTACAAGATAATAAGGTAGAAGGATCGTTTTACTACATAGATGCTATTTTCACCTTCAAGATTACCAAGGATATGTAGGAATAACAGAACAGCTCATTATTGCTGACGATGGCTAAATGAAGATTTTACTGGAGAAGATGAAGAAAAAGAAAACAGAGAAAGGAGAAAAGAAGAGCATAGAAAGTACCAAAGATGTAGATAGTGATAAATGGGAAGGAAGAACACGGGAAAAGTTGATGTGCAATGAACCGCCATTTTTATCTGCAGTAACTAGTGGTGTTAAAGAACTACGTACCAGTTATATAAAATAATTCCATTTTTTTAGGTAGAATATAGTTTTTTTTAAGGCTTTGGGTTCTTCGTAGCACATGTATTTTGAGACTCTCATCTCGCTCTGTATTTTTTATTTATTTATTCCAAGTAGGGTTTTGTTTTTCTAATACATTTTGGAGGAGTGTGTGTTACTTAGCTCTGATTTTACGTACTGATTTACTTAGCTACACAGGTGTTCCACTGATTTACTTAGGCATCACAGGTGTTTGCCGGAGGAGAAGGTACACGTATGTGCATTCATTGCACTATACAGTGCCAGAAAGGCTATGAGCTTCTAGATCATCTCATCCGGATACTATGCAGTATGTAACGGTAAGTGACTTTTACAATTCATACGCAGTTTCCATTACAGGATAGAGGACAGCCTTCTTTTTTATATAGGTCCAGTGACGATCTACCAAACCAATCCAACCGACCACCAGCGTTATCTGTTACGTTGTTTTAAATCTAACCCCATAACGATAATCATTAGAAGTAATTAATTTATGATAAAATCATTTTCAGTGAATGCAATCAAGTATGATGTATGGACCGGGAGCTTGGGTGCTGGAGCTGGGTTTTTCGTTCAGTACTTCTTGTCTAGTACATTCTTATTTACAGCTCACATCCTTCAACACAACTTGAGTGAACTTACGGAAAAAGATGAATATATTCCTTCACACTAGGCACGTGAAGTGATCTGAACACTTTAAATATAATTACAGTTGTATTGCATAAAAGACTTATAAGGTGAATTTACCAATCTCAATTTTTCCTAAATCCCACCCTTTATATTTTTCTTGTGTACAAAAATGAGTACCAAATCTAAATTGCTTTACGTGTTTGGGCACTCACCAATTTCTCTGTTATTTTACAGCAAAATTTTGTTGGCGCGATTTTCTAAGCTTTGCACTTGTGGTTTAACGTTGTTGATGCGCAGGCGAACTGGGTATTGGTGGTGACTGGCAGCTCTATTCGAGGGATGGCGCGGGTGTGTAATAATACCGTAGCAGAATACAAGTTGTATGGTAGATGCAGTAAACCAGATGGATGATAAATATTGGATAAAAGCTGTAATGGAGTATTGGCATTTCACAAGTTTATTACAAAAATGTTGATGTCTGTTGGATTGGAAACGATTGATTGGAACGATTGATGGGGATTTTCAGGAATTGCCAGAAATAAAAATGAAGCAGAAAATATTGTGATGAATTACTTGAACATTTGCGGCCTATTTTAATTACTCATGGAACGAAGGACAACACAACGCTTAATAGGATGATCTTGAAATGCGAATAAATGCAAAATCCAAGATGATAGCATGATCGATTAATAAAAGACTCTAAAGAGAAACAGTAAAATAACATCGGACATTTTTGTTGGTTTGTCTGCAAGCTCATCACATCGAAAGACCAAGCTGAGCATTTTGGAGTTGTTCTTCACACGTCAGATAAAATGGATGTTGGACATGACTGGACGTATTGACTCTTGAACATGACTTGGGGTGTATTTAAAAATCATTGAAATTCACATAAAACAATTTATATATTTATATTTGTATATGTTTGTTTATTTTACACATTTTTGAATGCTTGGAGTATACAGGTGTATACCAATTATGTATCCTTAATTATATTGCACGTAATTATTTTACGGTATGGAGAAGAAATACCAATCAGTTGTTATCATGTATTTATCGAAGGGTACAACATGGTGGTTTGTAACACCAGTACACCAGCGATACTGTAATTGCAAAAGCATGCTAATATGATACCGAGTTAACTAACATAAATGCGCATGTTAAGGTAAATAATTCTAAGTTTATAAATTAGTTGAATTTATCATGTTTAAATTTCTTATTTTATAGGTCAACAATTTCCGAATATTTAGTATAAGGTTTGCAATCGATTTTGATCATTTTATTAATTTTGTTTTCTATTACCACTTTCAGGTGGTGTACTTTACCGCGACTTTCCCCTACGTACTTCTCACCATTCTGATGATCCGTGCAGTGACGCTTGAAGGCGCGAAGGAAGGATTGATCTTCTACTTAAAGCCGAATATGACCAGGCTGGAAGACTCTCAGGTTTGTATTTATGAATAGTTTTTATAAACATATAACATTTGCGGTGCACCACGTGTGTAGTTGTAAGCTACTGAACGTTTCAATCGATGTGCTTCGATCGTTGTTCACAGCTGTAGCCCCACTAACGCCCCCCACCAACCATTGTCATCTACTGTATCCCTTAATTTATACAATTAAAATCAAGAGTTAAAGATTTTTTTAGGGGCGATGTGACCATTGAACCATATTTCTTTTTCGGCTGATGAATAAAAAATGGAGGAGGGCATGGTCTGCTAAATTTTAAACCACAAATCAGATTGCCTAAAAATGCCATTGCTTGCCAAAGTCATATTCCAGTCATGTTGTGACAATACATGCTATTCTAAAATCATTTTTTTTGACAATTTTGTCTACTGCTGTGACCTTTAAATTTATAATTTTAAAGATCATAGGTCATAGACTTCTATGAAATTGTTTCAAGCTGTGCCTATTTCAAGCAAATTATTTAGAAAAACATCTGTACAAAATTAGTTATGTTCCACTGGATGCAATGTTCCCGGGACGCCACCTAGCGGTACGGCTTTGAAAATGTATTTCTCGTAAAAATGACATAAGGACGCTCACGATATACCCTTGTAGACTCGTCAGTTCCCCCATGGTAACAGGTTTTTTTTTTTATTACACTGTGGTGCACTAGGAGACGGTCATATGACCCATCTTCGTTTGTTTTTATGATCTTCATGTTTTGTTCGTAAACATTCGGAAAAGAGAGCCAAGGAACCTCACGTAACTCGAGAGAGAGGCCCTGATGCCCGGGTAGGTTCAAAATTATTACAGAACCCCTTAGTATTTTTGTATAAATGTAAATTCGGTTATTCTTCCCCTGTAGGCCTAAGTAAGTAGTCTAGGCCTAGTTTCAATGCAGCACTGCGTGTGTTTGCCACTGCTGCGTAGCGTAACTAGTCGTAGCGTAGGCCTACTGTAGGCCAGGGGCAGGTGTAGTAATAGAGGCTAGCCTAGGCTTACGCCTGCTTACAAAGTTTAAACTTTCTACACTTCATCCATTATTTTTGGCGTTTCTTCCAAATGAGTAACAAAAACATATAGGCCCATAGTGCAGCCTTCAACGTCCTCACAAGAACCTCATTCTAGTATTACAGATTAAATCTCCTCATGTACGTAAAAAGGATTTGAGCATTCCAATATCCATCATCACCCCCTCCCTCTCACCCCAACACAAAATCTACACATACAGATATCCCCGTATCCAGCTAGCAAGGAACTACTTGGTCTCAGTTTGTCTCTGGTTCCGAAAACCACTGGATTGTGATTAATATGGACAAATGTTGAAAATGTATAATATGCAGTAGTAGTACAGTAATATGGACTACTAGATGAATTATAGTTGAAATTATAGGCCCCAGGTGCTATAAAAACTATTATATACCTCATACATAGATTCCAGTCATCTGATTGGTCAAACAGCAAATGATAATTCCAACCATCAAATTTCCCAGGTGATAGTCACTTTTTCCCTCATGATAGTGAGGACCTGCGGCCCTTGGGAAGATAGTACAGTAGGCTCTGGTCTTCTCATCACCTCGGGACAGTAGATCTCACTATCCCCCTTATGACCAGTCAATATTTGTATACTATAACCCTCGGCGGCGCTTGCGACGAAGGTTATAGCAGTTTTTCTAGCACCATGGGACTATATTTTCAACTATAACCCAATCTTCAAGCAGTCCATATTACTTTTATATACCGAACAAAGTTGAGTAACCCATCTGAACAAAGTTGATGATCCTAAGCTTGGTCTATAGGACCTAGCTTTCCTAGGCGTAGCCTATGAGTTGCCTGGGCTTACCTAGCCGGTCGGTGGCTAGGCCCTTGAGTCTAGGCCTAGGACCTAGTCAGGCCTTAAATTCAAACAGCATACTTCACAACGTTTTTTGTGTTTTTACTGTCGGCAAAATATACCAAATTTTGAAGTTGATCATTGAGAAACAAATCACTAGCATTGATACCCCCGAGATCTATTCAATTCACTAGTGAGCAATTACAACTACTATAAAGAAAATTTGACTACTATAAGGGCGATTGGCTACTATAAGGTGAAAATATGTCATATCTCATTATCCAATCAGATTACGAGATTCTTAGAGTGAGGTATATATTATTATGTATCATCTTGCACATTACAATGCCTTATGAATAATATACATCAGGTTTAAAAATTTAAAAAAAGTATTTCCATGTCTTTTAAAAAGTGAAACATTGACTTTTTTCCAAATTTCCAAATTTATTATTTATCAATATTTGATCAAAACAGGATGCTTTGTCTCCATAGTAAATATTCTACGACTTTAACTTATTAAATCAGTTTGATCTTTGTAAGTGTCACCACTTATAACAGGATTCATTCATGATTGCTTAGGAGAAAAGAGATTAAAGCATAAAGTACACAGTGCTATCATGTTCGTTTTCATTAGCCTTCCTGGCATGTATCCATTGATATCTTACTTCTGTGATTTCTAATAGGATGTACAAACCAACACAATTAAATTGACCTTCGTTGTAATAAATTTCGAGAAAATGATCTTAGCGAAATTAAAATATGACCCGGGTTGCGGCTTTTCAATTGAGTTCTAATTAAGAGATTAAGTTAATCTTGTCCTGTTTTGTTTTATTCTTGTTTATCCTTTGTCGCCATTCTGTAAATTTTAACTTAGGATGGAATTATAAGGGGAAAAGATAAGAATAATGTTATATGAAAGTAATCTTAGCAAAGTAAAACATGACCAGAGTTTTGTTTTTCAATTTAATTGTTATTACTTATCTTGTCCTGTTTGGTTTTTATTTCTGATATTTCTATGGGACCTTGTTACCATTTTGTTAAGGTGAAATGTAAGAGAAACAAAAAGAAAATGATCATAGTGAAATTAAAGATAGAAAAAAAGTTAGAAAATGGTCTTGGCGAAGTAGAGTTTTTTGCATTTTCAGTTGAGTTGAATTGAATTAATTATCAGATAATTTTATATTATTTTATTTTATACTCATATTTTCTATAATGCTTTCTCGTAGCCATTTTAAGTTGAACTTAGAATGGGTTATAAGGAAAAAATATTAAAAACTATTAGAAATTATGTTAATAGCGAAATGAAACTATGACCTGAGCTTTGGTATTTTTAAGTTGAGTTATATTATCATCTGATAAGTTAATCTTGTTTCATTTTGTGTTATACAATTGTTTTCTTTAGTGTTTTATCAAGACCATTTTCTTAAATCGAATTTGGCATGCCATCATAAGTGATATAAATAAATAAAATTTTGTGAATAGGATTACAAAAATTGATTTGTTTTTTCAATTGAGTTTGGAAATACTTATCAGACTGTTAATCTTGTCTTGGTAATTAAAAAAAAAAAAGTTGAATGCTGAGCAAACCCACTTGCCGGACATCGGACAACTACATTTATGGGACCCACTTGTCCGTGGACAAGTATTTTCGGCTTAAGCCTAGGCCTTGAAACCACCTTTTGACAGTATGTTGTAGAATAGCCCAAACTTTGATGTATGTACTAGTGTATTTATTTCATAAGTATAAATTTAGTTTCTGTTTTTAGGTATTGAGCAAAAGCTGACACGTAAATTATTTTTGGACAAGTGAATTTTCCAAAGGTATTTGCCCCTGCTGTATATTCGCACTCATACTGTACCCTATGTTCTGCCTTCACGCTCCTTCCATTAGGCACAAGCTTAAAAATTATGGTCAACTCTATTTTTTTTTTAGTTTAGAGAGTGGCATTTACAGTAGCTCAGTTGGTTTAGCTGGTGGAAATCACTGTGCTGTGAGCTGAACCGTGAAGACTCATTGGTCCATGGCTTGATTGTACACCATGCTACTCTCTTTGTGTTTCAGCTGGAAGGTCGAAATACTTATATCTTTGGAATTTATAAGGCTTATTCCTTTCTGAATTTAATGCTCGTAAATTCCAACTCGGGCCCTATGTTCTGCTGATAAACTATTCGAATCCCTTTCATTAGACACAAGCTTAAAACATATAATCTCTGTCCAGGCACCATATCTTTTGAATAAATTACCCTTTCTGTTCAACAGTGTTGATATTGAGTACTAAGAACAATTTGGAAATGTTTTTGTTTTCAGAATTGTTTAAACTTGAGTATTTATTCACTTGTGCCTTTCGTAATTTTTTGAATTGGCACATTATGTCTTATATTTATTATCTTTAAGTTGAACTTGGAATGCGATTTTAAGAGTTTTAAAAATCTTGTATGTGTGCATATTGACCTAGAGCGATAGATGTTTCATCATCATATGATAATTTCTTTCTTACATAAGCTGTATGACCTTGGCCATATCATTTTTCTGAGATAATAAACTTGTATTTTATGAAACTAGAAAGTAATAAAAATAGGTTTTGAACACAGCTAAACCAATTTTATAATAATTGATGTTAGGCCAAAAATAAATTGGCTGCGTACACCCGATTAACCATGATTGGAAATATCATCATCGTTATTGCTGAATTTTACAGTTTTTCCAATGAGGAGCTCTAAAGTAATTGTTTTTTTTAAAAGTTATACAGGATAAAATCACCTGGATAGATGCATGTTAAAACTAGAAAGCACTCCATAGAGAGTATACCTCCGCCCATGCCCCGTCCTCCTGGAATAAATTTTTCTTAGTGTGCATAGGCTGTACAGATACTTTTTCATAGTACTGCATACTCTACTCGGGCGCTTTTTACCCTCGCCGAGAAGGTATTGCAATGAGCTTCATCTCCCCGTCCGTCTGTCCTTCCTCCCGCGCGTGAGGTGATTTAAAATGCAAAGACATAAGAACAATGGAATAGTTCAACTATTATCATAACAGACGTTAAACCACAATTGATAATAACCACTCTATTCTGATTAAATCGCACTAGGTTGCAACAGGATTCGAACCCGCGGTCTTTGGATCAATAGACAACAGCGGTAACTGTTATTAACCGAACGTGCCATCCGTAAGACTGTATTATTGTGAGTAGATAACAATACAGATGATTAAGTTTCCACTCATAGAATACATCAACTGCTTACGACCCATTGGCTCTTAATGTGTCCCACAAATCTCTATTCGGACCACGATCGTGACCAAAATTTAATCCGTCCAATTTCTTAGTACAAACTGAACATCTTCATCAAATTTCGGCATAGTTCGTTGTGTAGTTTTCTCGTAATCTTGCTAACACACACAAACACAAGTGAAAAACCTTGTTTGGCGGAGGTAATAACATTTAAAGTTCAATCAATTATGATTATGATTAGAAATTTGTAGAAGTGTTTGACCTTGTAATGTTTGTAGTATGTAACAGTAAATGAGAGGTGCAGACCCAAGGGGAGGGAGACCCATCTTTAGGACCTGTCATAATATTATGCACCCTGAAAAGTCCATTGCCTTAGTAATTCCCTTCCCAATTGGCTTAGAAACCAAAAGGTACTGGGTGTGGAAAGCAGGATTTCTTGCCTCAAACAAGACACCATTCATAGAAGCCTATGTGAAGAGAGACTATCTAATGTGGCTGTAGAGGTCGCCTAGACGAATCTAACTTTGGCTTGAAACGTTAGAGAAGATTTGGTAATATTATTTAAAGAAGACTTGGACTGTACACAATAAATATTTTTATAAGGGTTTATATGTTGTAAATGTGTTTTATTTGTATGATTAAGACTAGGTTTAAAAATGTTAATTCATCTTAAAAATACATAAGTTAACAAAAACGGAGTAAAAGATTGAAAGAAGAAAAGGAAATAAATCATGAAGCGGCTCAAAAAGGTTTCTGAAAATAAATATAAAGTATGTGTTTATATATAATTTTGGGACTAAATGTCCAATGAGCCTATCATGTTTCATAAACTTGAATTCAAATTTTAGCCTTTTATCTCTTTTTATTTTTTTATTCTTTTTTACGTGATTCCACAATTTATCTTTTTGCGCATTGTGAGTCCCTGAAAGTGAACCAGTGAGCATCTAAAAGGAAAAATCCCCCATGCATGATTAGTCAATTAATATCACATATTTGCATATTTTAAATATAACATTAAATATAATATTTTTTGTCAGGTGTGGATGGACGCTGCTACGCAAGTGTTTTTCTCGTACTCGATTGGTCTGGGAACTTGGTGTGCCCTAAGTAGTTTCAACAAATTCCACCATAATTTCTGGAGGTAAGATTTACTGGATTTTTAACCCATGAATTACAAGGCCGGCGGAAGCATTATAAAAGTGGTCAGGCAAAGTTGGATGGTCCACATATTATATTACGTTTTTTAAAAGTTTTTCTTACATTTGTCAAAAAGTGGTCTGGCAAATGCCTGACCAGCCGGACTGCTTCCGCTGGCCTTGAATTAGGGAATCAGAGCTGTAACCTAACCACTAAGGCACAGCTCCAGTCTAAATAATTTACATTCATAAAAAACATGTTAGGGCAGATAAAAAAATATTAGCTTATCACTCCCTCCTGCCTCAAAAAAATAGAAAATTTTAACGCTGCAAAATGGGGATTTTCATTTAGTTTTTACATTTTAAGTTAAAGGTCACTATAAAGAAGATCAACAGGGCTTTTTTAATGCACACTTGTTTAAATGTTCAATGTGTGCACTGTACTTGTTGAAATAAACACTGCCATTTTTTATTTAAATATTCTTTTTTTCGTTTTTCTCTGATTGCCGGATTTAAAAAAAAAATCCTCCTCCCTCACCATTTTTTTGTGGTTACCGGATATAAAAGAAAAGCCTCCCTTCCTCTCAATTTAAAAGCCTCCCTTCCTCTCAATTTAAAAAAAAAAGTGATAAAGCTAATAATTTTTCTATCTGCCCTTATATAATACCTTAACCCTATAAACTGCCAGTTAAAATGAAAACAATTTTGTTTTTATTATAGTGTTGCCTAGAAAAGGTTTTCACCTATAACTAGTCTATGCACCTGGGGCCTGATGTTATGCATATTTTTATAGCATAGTTTTTCTCTGATTACCGGATTAAAAAAAATAATCCTCCTCCCTGACCATTTTTTTGTGGTTACCGGATATAAAAGAAAAGCCTCCCTTCCTCTCAATTAAAAAAAAAAAAGTGATAAAGCTAATAATTTTTCTATCTGCCCTTATATAATACCTTAACCCTATAAACTGCCAGTTAAAATGAAAACAATTTTGTTTTTATTATAGTGTTGCCTAGAAAAGGTTTTCACCTATAACTAGTCTATGCACCTGGAGCCTAATGTTATGCATAATTTTATAGCCATGTATCATGTTTACTTGCATCCGGTGTTGACATATCGCATAGGCTACTTCTACATCCATTAATAATGCAAGCTGGTATATCCTTTGATATGCGTTTATATTTTCATAGTGGTATTTTTAAGTGCAGTTGATATTTTAATAGCATGAACTGCTGTAGTTTACTTGCATCGGGTGTTGAAACATAACATCAGCTACATACACAACCCATGGTTGTAAATTATGTTACTCGTTTAAAATCACTGTTAATAGATAAAAAATAACTTTAAAAATAATTTATAATTGTCCTGCTAGGCTCTCCTGCTCTAGACCTCGGCCTACTAAAGCTAGCTGGCATGAAGCCACCCAAAGCATTTCCAATTATGAACAAAGAGACCTTAAGTGATTGTTTTGACATAGTGCGAAATATGTATACGGCCAACAGAATACTCTTTCTAGACAGTTTGGTTTGGAGAGAGCCATGTTTCAATTCGTTTTGTCCAGTTTAACATGAACTTCTGTTTTCCGAAAGCTCAGTTTTTGGAGAATGCATTTTGATTTTTAACACTGGCTTGATGGAGCTTGAAAATTACCTGTCTGATTAATTATTTGATTTTGTTTTTGCCATTAATCCGAAAATTTCAAGGATACTCTGATTTTTGTTTTATTGATGCTTGAGTTTTTTAAATTTTTTAAAATTTTTATAGTCATGAACAGAATTTGAACCCGCACGCTAGTTTCATGTCAGCTTATAAGCAGAGGTCCCAAGTTGTAAAAACAAAATTCCTGGAGATTTTCTCATTGTCATCCTATCGCTGTTGGCAATGTGTATCCTCCTTAAAATGTGTGTACAGAGTACCCTTATTTAAAAGCTCAAACAGCTTACATTATGAAACAGTATTTTCTAACATGTTTTGTTACTGTTTAAAAATTAATGTTTTGTTCCAAAACATTACTAAACTTATTAGTTACTTGGTGTCAGTCAATATTTTGAAATAAAGGCCAATTTATGCTCTTGACTGAAAGTTTGCAAAACTAAATTCCGGGAGAAAATTTGATAATTCCAGGAGCCCAGGAGATGATGAAAAATTTCTGTAGACTCCAGGACAACCCTGGAGACATGAGAGCTCTCTATGAAACAAACATCTTACCCCTTCGATCGATTGACCCTCTATAAACAAATACTAAAAACTTGTGAAGAAAGAAATCACGATGGGATTTAAACCTGTAATTTCAGATCGCAAGTCAAGTGTTTACCCTCTAAGCCAACTAACACTTGACAATAGAACAGAGTTTTAGAAGGAAATTAAAAAAATTGGAAAACTTGATAACAAAAATATAATATTGGTTTATGACCACTTAAATTTTAACAACTAAGTAACGGTTTACCCTCTAAGCCAACTGACACTTGACAATAGAACATAGTTTTAGAAGGAAGTTACAAACATGGGAAAACTTGATAAGAAAAATATAAAACATTGGTCGACGACAACTTGAATTGTAACAACTAAAGTACAAATAAAGACAAGATTTCATTTAGGAGGATGGCACAGAGCTTGAGCTTATTAAGATATGCGTTTTGTTAATTTTTACTTAAGAAAGCAATAAACATTTCACAACAGGTAACTTTGAAAATGATTTACAGAGTACACCCATTTCTACCCATATTCACAGGCAGATAAAATATGTCAACAGACGTCAATTTTTACTGGTTAAGATAAGATAACTTTCATCATCATCATCATCGTCGTCATCATTGTCGTCATCGTCATCATCGTTGACATCATCGTCGTCATCATCATCATCATCATCACCACCATCACAATCACTACCATTACCACTGTTTTTATTATCATTACCACTGCCCTTTTTATTCCAATGTATAATTATCATTATCTAATGTTCGAAATATAATGTCAAGAAATATCTTCTTGCCTCGCTGTTGTGTTTGATGATAGGGAATAAAGGAGTTTGCATAGCAGTTAGTTTTTGCTTTAAGGAGCCTCTATTGCTCCAGTTAATTTGATTAACTGTTACTGGCTATTAACAAAAACCCTGTGTTTTAGCCCTAATATTGAGTACAGTTTACTTTTCTCTTGGTCAAGAACACTTTTTTTATCATAATGACAAAAAATGAATAGCAAAAAGCTCTTAATTATCTTCCATTTTAAAGTATAATTCCTCATCACAATGTGAAGATTTTCAGTTCTGATCTCTGTGCTAAAAGCTATTAAAAACACAATATATTGTGTGAATCTATTGAAGGACAATTGCCAAAAAATTCTTTTCGATAAGATAAAAATATACCGGCAAATAATAGCCGATTTATTTCTTACAGACCTGGTGGGCCCCAATTTCACGGTTATTTTTTGTATACTTAGCCATTTTCAAATTTGCTTTATCTAGTTTTGGTATGCGAAGGTTATTATTCTTACTGTTTAAATACGTGTTCAGAATTTTTGGACATGAAACACTAACAGGAGCCAATAAAATTGGCATTGATTCACAGCTGAATTACTCCTGATTAGCTTTTTCTTAGCTCTGAAGAGCTTAAAAATCACCATTCTGATTAATTTATTTTTAAGTAGAAATTATTTTCATCTTTTTTTATGGTTGAGTTGTTTTTACAAATTAAATAGTGATAGCATTCATCGTCGGAGCTATCCAGTTTTTGGGAACTTATTTTATTGAACTGTAGGCTTAGTAAGTTTATGAACACCTTAAAGAACCCAATATGCATTACCCCAGTCCACACAGCTGTTATTGTAAGCAGTGAGGGTAACTGATATTTGATAGTAGATTACCAGGGAGCTTACGTAATGAAGAAATTTAATGAGATATCCACTGAGTGATGTTCCAAGATTTCAGGACAATATAAACGTATCGAAAGAACAACTGTTGGGGGTAACTGGTATTTGTTGCTAGTTAACCAGGGAGCTTACATAATGAAAAAATTCAATGAGTTGTACACTGACCAATGATTTGAAAGTTGAATATAGGACTATACAGAGATAATGAACTGAAATTCACATGAACTCTATGCATGCTACCCCAGTGTAAAAATGCACACAGCTGTTATTGTAATCAGAAAGGGGTAACTGGTGTATTAACTGGTGTGTATTAGGTTACCAGGGAGCTTACATAAAGTCCACACACTTGAGCTAGCCACTCGTGGCGCCGCTACACACCAATAGCTCAACTGTGCATTGAAATTTCATGCGTCGACGGTTAAGCTCAATATTTTGAACATATTTTATATTTAATGGCTACTCGTGTTGTTTGCACACCGTGTGCGAGAAACAAAAGCCAATAGCTCACACTTTGCCTGTACTATGCAGGCACGTTTATATGCCAACATTGCTAATGTTCACATGCTTTCATACTTTTAATGCCTATGAATAGACATAATGTTGTAAATTAAAGCATCCAAACACTTAGGAACGTGGACCTGTTGCCATATAAACACATAAGTGTAGCGCATTACAAAGCTTAAGGGTAAAGCTCACGTTTGCTGATCACAGTGCGCGGTCTGCTTTGAAACATTGGTAATAAAGTATATGGATTCCAGTACCATTACATTTTAATTGATAAATAATTCTGAAAAAGTACTAAATTTAGGCATCATTGGCATGTTTTTGGAGGCGTTTTGTATTGGTGCCGTTTTGTAATTTTTTTGTGGTTGACAACCTGGACCTGAAAGCATCTGGGTTGTCACAGGTAACTGGCTGAGCGAAACTGATCTGAGCTTTGTCTGCTCTTGACCAACTAAAGTGGGACTAGTTAAAAACGATTTGTTGCAGTGCAATTTGCTAATTAAAGCCTTTGTAAATGAATAAAAAATACCTGTGTGGGGATCACACATGATTGAACTGGAATCTGATTGTTGAAGATAAATATGAAATTCTAGTGTAATAGAGGACACTACATTAAAAGACTTGTAAACTAACTATACAATATAGGTATGTGAACTTTAAAAAATTGAAAGTCAATCCAAAGTATTGTTTGTGTGTAGGCGTACTAGTAGAGGTTTATGTGGGAGGTTGCACGCGTGCCAAAAAAAAAGTTTCATAAACTTGATAGCTCTGATGTTTAGAATCCTCATTTTTATTTTTTGCTTAAAACATCACTTCCCTGAAAAAAAGAGGTGCATTACTTACTTCTAGGTCTTTTACATCAGAGCTGAAAATTGTAAATTATAGAATGATAATTGGGATTATCAGTCTGTAACATTATCTATATATTAATTAATCATTAATATACAACCACTCTATTCCAAAATATGCATGCAGTCACTACATGGTACTACTAATCTTTATTTGTTCATCGTCAGCTTTCTTTCCGGAGTTGAGGTTAGACTTATCATAAAGCTTATAAATCCCTGATGATAAAGGAATCCACATATGAATGACGGCATTAATCGTTAATAATTAATATTGAAATTGATTTTAGTAGTAATAGTGTATAAGGCTCAGTACAGACTATCAAATTTTATTTAATAAATAACTTTGGTATGCCTATATATGGTCATGATGACATCACATCATTACCATACAGGGACATATCCTTACCATATATGGGTATATGGACACTTTTAGTCAAATACAATTTGGTAGTCTGGTATGAGCTTAAAATCGAAAGGTCCTCTGAAAGAGAGTGGCATTTAGGTCAGTTGGTTTAGCTGGTGTAAATCACTGTGCTGTGCGCTGATCCATGGAGACTCGCTGGTCCATTGTTCAAGCAATGCCACTTTCCTTGTTTCAGCTGGAGGGTCGAAATGCAAGTTAACAGCGAACTCTCTCGTATGAGGTGTTAAGGTCCAGTCACACCGCCCGAACATAGTTGGAGCGTTCCTTAAACGGTAGGAAGATGATTTTTTTTTCACCATTCAAGGAACGCTCCAGCAATGCTCTGGTGGTGTGACAGGGCCTGAATGGGCCTTTAAGGGGCGGTTACACCACCAGAACTTTGCTGGAGCGTTCCTGGAGCAGTGAAAAAAATTCTATTTCCCTACCGTTCAAGGAACGCTCCACCAACGTTTGGGCGGTGTGACCGGGCGTTTAAGCCGTTGGTCCAGTGTACAACATGGCTCATGTGCATGTTAAAGAACGCAGAACACTCTTTGATAAAGATTAGGATCAGATTAAACAAAAACAGGAACACAGATTGAAAAAAAGTACTGAGTTTGGATTTTAAAAATGTAAAGTAAATCACTACCAAAGATGATCTAGAAAACTGTTCAAACAATAAAAATATATACATTAAATGTTACTTTTCTTCTTGTTTAGGGATTGTATTGTATTCATTTGTGTAAACAGTGGTACAAGTATCTATGCTGGAATCGTCATCTTCTCTGTCATTGGATTCATGTCCGTTACTCAGGGTGTAAAAATTGAGGAGGTTGCAAAATCAGGTTTGAAATATATTCTTTATTTCATTTACCATAATTATAATTAAATAAATTACTATACTGGGTCGTTTATATAAGGACGTCCAACATCTATAAAATCTGGAGAAATTTATGGAAAAAATGAAATTCCTTGAGAAAATCAGGTAGTCGGGAGCCCAGCAGATGTTCCAAAATTCCTAGAGACTCCAGAACAATCCTGGAGGCTTGGGAGCTCTGTCTAAATGTTTTGTGAATTATTCCCTGTGTTCCTTTACTCGTGGTTAATACGCGCCCTTGAATTCCTAGAAAATCCTAGAAAAACAAACATGCATTTTCCGGTACTGGAAACTCCTGGAATATGGTAATTGTCTTTGAATGTCCTGGAAATGTCATGATATTGAAATTTTGTTGAGGTAAAACGGCTATTTTCATTAAACTCCAAAGGTTCATTTTTATTTTTTTCAACCATGCATGGCAAGACCATTGATTGAGTGTCCTTGAAATTTAGAAAATATAATTTCATTTGGCTTCTTGTAAATATTTAGAGTGTAATTTTCTTTTTATCTAAGCCAATAAAACATATATTACGTACCACTACAGTTCCAACCTTCTTCGTAGGTCATCGTCAGGTGAATGAACTAGCTGAAGCTAGTTTGTATCATCGGTAGGTCTTCTCCGATGACGTGCACCCTCTGTGTTGTAAGGAGATCTTCTCCGGGGGCCCCTGGTTCTGTCTGTTGATATAGGAGGTCATCATAGATGTGCAACAGCTCGCACGCTCCTTCGTCCCTTCATCCCTGTTTAGAAAATATGACCTTGAATGTCCTTGAAATGTCCTTGAATTTTACTTGTTTTAAGGTGTATGAACCCTGGTTATTATTGTTGTTTTGTTTTATGTTCTTTTAGGACCTGGTTTGGCCTTTGTTGCCTACCCTGAGGGTATAGCTCAGATGCCGGTAGCCCCTCTATGGTCCGTCATGTTTTTCTTCATGGTATTACTACTAGGAATTGATAGTCAGGTGAGTGCTTCAATGTAATATTACAAACAAAAATATAACATAAGCTCAGTTCAGATTATCAAATTTTCTTTGACAAAAAATCTTGATATGCCTATATTTGGTCATGATGACATCACATCAACACCATACATAGATCATTACCATATATAAGTAAATCAAAGTTTTTTGTCAAATAAAAGTCTAGATTGAACCTTAGCTAATACAATTGGAGAGGAAAAAGATAAGATACATTTGGGAGAGAAATAAGCCTTTCACTTTATGCCTATGTCCCTGGTAGGACTTGATAAGCTGTAGGATATGGAAAATACCAATGCAGAGATCAAATCTTACATGGTATTGAGCCTTGTAGACTATTAATACTAAAATCAATTTCAATGTTAATTGTGTTGGGTGTTGGGGAAGTAGCAACCCTAAGTCACACTTTCCCAGACAGAATTGCACAACTCTGTGATGAAAATGGCCTAAATCCCTGGACTTGATAAACTGTAGGATATGGGGAAATACCAAAGCCAAGATCTTACGATGTATATTGCGCTGGGGAATATCAACCCAGACTAAATCATACTTTCCCCAGACTAAATTACACATCTCTGAAATGAAAAAAGGCCGATGTCCCTGGACTTGATAAATTGTAGGATATGGAGAAATATCAAGGCCAAGATCTTACGATGGATATTGGCATAATATCAACCCAGACTAAGTCCCACTTCCCCAGGCTAAATTAAACCACTCTTTGATGAAAAAAGGCCATCGATGTCCCTGGACTTGATAAATTGTAGGATATGGGGAAATACCAAGGCCAAGATCTTACGATGGATAGATGGATCTTGGCGTTGATCCAAAAACCTATCTGTAACTATAACCTACAAATTTCATATAACATCTGGTATCCCATTTAACTAGTCATAGTAAGTTACAGTATGAGTTTTCAGAATATACTGTATATATTCAAAAGTTCGTAAGGGTCAAGAGTCAAAAAGTTTACCCACCTTTCCTAGATCTGATTGAATTATTGTTTTGTTAGAAAATTTATATAATACTGATGCATATTCTTATGATTTGGCAGGTCAAGCAAATTTGTTCATTGTTCTTGCCATAAAGGGTTCAAATATTACAACAGAAAAAACCTCTTTCATTGTTCTTTTTTATACTGTTACTCTATTTAAAAAATTGTCATAAAAAAAATATGTTTAAACAGCCTATGTAGTGCAAGGCTAGCTTGTGGGTAATTGTATAATATATTGAATTCCTTTGAGGGGGATACTGAAAAATATTGTTCGAACTGTGATAAAATATTGAATGTGGTTGCAACTTAGACAAAAAAATCTACACGAAGTTTGTACTTCGACTAAACCAAGTTTAACCAAGACTTAATAAAACATATTTTGTGATTTTCGTAGGGTTGACAAAAACATGATTTTACTCATATTTAAGAGATCATATATAATTATCGACCTCGCTAATCAATTTCAGCTATAACAAATTACAGTTTGAAAATAAATTTAAAAAATTGTTTTATTATTAACTTTAAAATATTGTTCAAAGTTGATTTAGTCGGCGACTTAGTCTACTCCAGTAAGCCTAGAAAAATCGGCCTTGCAGGGCCACAATTTAGTCGAAGTTGTAGTCGTAGTTGGTTTTAAAAATATGAAATGACGTCACTTTTTCTGTTTTAGACTACGGTCAGTTTTCAAGAATACAAGCATAAGTTTCATATGTTTTTAAAACACTCTTTCAACATCAACCAATGATTTTGTTTGAAGGGGATGAATTTATTCACATTTTTTATATAATTGATTATAAATATTTTTATATCTTTTAGTTTGTGGGTGTGGAAGGACTCGTAACAGCTATTGTCGATCTGTTTCCTACCTATTTAAGACGTGGACACAGAAAAGAGCTGTTTATTCTCGGAGTCTGTATTTGGTCTTTCTTCATTGGCTTAACGATGGTTTCTTACGTAAGTGTTGCCTCTAAAAAGTCTCAAATTGTCATTTTTTTTCATTTTAGCAATTTAAGTAAAAGTAGATCATATATAGTGTAGCAGACATGATATATAATTAAAATTTATGATTTTAAGCAGATGTTACATAAATAAAATTACAATTTTTAACAGACATGTTGAATAAATAAGTTAAATTACAAAGTTTTTTAGACATGATACAGAAATAATAAAATTATTTTAAGCAGATGGTACATAATTAAAATTAGGAATTTAAACAGACATGCTACATAATTAAAATTACCTATTTAGACAGACATGATGCATAAATAAAATTGATTTTAAAGTGCATGATGCATAAATAACTTTACGATATAATAATAATAATGCATAATTAAAATTATGGTTTTAGGTGTGGCATAAAGGATGAATCAACTATATAACAAAATTAAAAAAAATCATGCTTGTGATCATAATAACTAAGGAAATGCGCCAAGTGAATTGCAATTATGTAAATAAATTAAAATCCAACCCCGCTTTTAATAAACGCTCAGTTCCTTTAAAAAAATGTATAGGTAAGTCACAGGAACTGAAGTCCTTAATAATGGAACCAAATGATCTCAAATTAACAAAGAAAACACATTTTAGAAAATCATACAAAATAGAGAATACAAGATAATGTAACTAAGTACTGTACAGGTATAATAGTAAATATTTTATTTAATACTAATAAAATCAGATATATGTTTAGCATAAGGCGCAATTCCGCGTAATTTATATTCGGTGATTGTATAACAATTTAAATGTACTGGTTGTAGTACTACTCTTGCCGTCATTTAATTACAAGGATCAATGGGCACTTCAAGCTAGATAAAAACTTGCAACTTTTAAAACACCTAAATGAAAACCATAAATGTAAAAGGTTTGTTAATGAGAAATATTTTACAGTCATAAAATAGTGTAGTTTTTGTCATTTGAAATGGCATAGTGTTCATCGTGTTAAAAGCACATGTGTTTGCCTTAATAAATAGTGTAGTGTTTGTTTCAGAAAGAGTTAATTTCATATCTGCTCAGTCACAGATTCATAATTTATCCAATAACTGAATAGGAAGTAGAAAATACACAAGGTATGTTAGACAAAAATTGACAATCTATTGGGCAATTAATTTAGTCAGAAATAGACCAGTTTTATCTCGACTAAACTGGAATGAAACATGCAGGAAGTTGCCTTCACAATTTTGTAATATCCTCTACTACATTCTATTCCTTTGCCCTTGAACATAAAACATAATGCGAGAGAACACGTGTTAAAGCTATGCATTATCTACAGACTGTAACTTTGCTGGTGGTAATAAACTCATAAATTTAAATACATGTCATTTTTATTTTAAAATTGATTTTATGTCTTTTGAAAATTATAAATTTAAATAAGTTTATTGTAATTTGTAAAATTCTCGGATAATGATATCTATGCTCACTCTAACCATTCTCAAAGTCACCAATGGCTAATGGCATTTTCAGTTGGCTAAAATAAAAATGGCCTCTTTTCCGTAATTGACTGAATGAAAACCCCCAAATAAACATACATTTGCATCTATTTTTATCAATTTTGGTTTTAATGTGCCTAAATAAAATTGACAACCTCTAGCCAGTTTGTCTAAGACAAAAATTGATCCTAATGTGAACATAGGCTATAGATATGATTGAATTAAATTTATTTGGTAAAAAATGCATACATAATATATAATAAATAATAATAGTATAAAAAATTACCAAGAATGGCATTAAAAAATAAATGCACAGTGGCACTTATATCCAATGTGCTCCTTTAAAATGACAAAAAAATAAATACAGAATACAGTAAAATATGATAAAATACCTACTGTATATATAGTACCAGAAGATCTGAATAATTTTAAATACAATAAAAAGACAATTGCAAATAGCGACATGGAAGTGGTAGACTTAGATCAATCAAGGCACGTACAACCCGTTATCATGATTCCTTTATCCCCCAAGGTGTACGTTATTATAATGATAAGTTTATGTGGTAGTTTGTTTTTGAGAGCGTTCATGACCATGTGAATTTCCTTTTTTTTAAGGATGAAATAAACTTTATCTGTATCTGTAGAATTCGATGTTTCAATCTATTTGATAATTTTCAAGAATACTGTAAAAAATTAAAATAAAATTAATTACCTTATAAACATAATGAAATCAAAACCAAATCAGGTTGTTCATTTTCTACAAGATTAATTCAGTTGCCAAGATATCTATGTAGTCTCTCCACAAAATTCAACCTCATATAACAAATGTGGACCCCTTTAAAAGGCTCAGAATCATTAAAAAATTTACATTTGTTCAATATCTTTAAACCAAACTGTATAGAAAACTAGAAAAATTATGTGTTCAATAAGTGGACTGTTATGGAAGATTTTACCGTATAATATGATACTTTTGTTGTGTTTAAAATAAACACTAAAATTCAAGTGTACAAAATAAATACCCGTAGGATTGTTATCTAACTCTGTGGTAATAAAATTTTATCATTAATATCTATAGAGAATTTTAAATGAGTTTTGAAATGCTATAACCAAAGAATTGCATCAACACTGCAATACTTTAAAAATGAATTGATCATAAATTATGTTATTATGGCAGGGAGTCGTAACGACAAAATAACGTGTAGATTACAGCGGCGTTACAACACTTCTCATCAGTAATTCCCTTCACATCATTTGGCTGGTAACCTTTCAAATATCATATTTCCTTTGCGTGAATATTAAAAATAATATTTATAATTTTTAAAGCAATTATAATGATCGAGAAAAAGCCATAAGGGAAAATTTATTCATAGGTTTGCATCTCATTTTAAAATTAATGGAAGAGCAAAATAAAAATGCATTTTAACTGTTATTGAACTCGAGATGAAATTTTATTGGTACAATATATTACAGTATGCATCTTCAAAGATTTTAATAAGTCATGAATTGTTGTTCAATACAACTGGGGTTCCTCAACTCCCCTCGTTTTAATAATTGTTAATAAATATAGTTTAAAGGAGAGATATAGATCTCTCTTGATTAATCTTGTCATGGTAGAAATTTAAAAAAATTAATAAAATTACTCAAATAAATCCTGCAGCATTAGTAATTACCGATTTATTTGTTTTAAAATTTCATGATGAAATTTTACAAGTATTGGTACAATACCTTACAGCGGGCATCTACACAGATTATTAAATGATTTATGAATTGTTACACAATGCATGGAGGTCATTCACTACATAGATGTTGGTAATCATAAATTATGTAAATATGGATTTGTCCAGGCATCAGTACTGTATCATTTGTTTATATATTCAATGTGGAAATCTATTGGCATATTACATCAGTAGGCATCAACACAGATTGCGAAATTTAGTCCATAGTCTAGTTGTATTCATAAATTATGTAATTATGCATCTGTCCTACACCATCGGTGGTTAACTAATGTATCATTTGTTTTCAAATTTGATTTATGTAAACTAATTTTAATCAAACAAAGAATGAATTAATACTACAATAGTAGCCTTTGCTCTCTGTAATAACAAGTTCTTATAGACCTAATATCTCTGATGTTGAGGAAACTTCCCTAAGATTGACCACTCACCTGGTCGGCATTTTCACTGCAGTGCAATTACTTTTAATTATTTTTATTTTAGGATGTACTCTACCACTAGTAGAAGATGTTTCATGGATTTTATTTTTGTAGATTTTGACAAAAATAATTTGCAAGGACAAATTAAGATAAACGTTTTTAAATGATTATAATGTTCATTCGTTCAAAACGTTGTTTAAAAAAATGGGTAGACCATGCTGTGATGGGAATCAAACCAATGACCTTTGCTTTTTTAGAACAGTCCTCTTAAACGATGTCTTAACTGACCACGCTACACATGCGATGAATGTTATTGTGGTATTGTTTCATGATGCCTTTTTTGTTTGTCTGTGTAGGGGAACTTGAAAAAAAGGTGGTGATTGTTTGTTGGAAATAACCTAGTTTATGTGTACAAAATTTCATACAAGTCTGTTCAAAACTGGTGATGCTGGATGCTTTTAAAGTCAGTGGCGGGTCCATACATTTTTTATGATGGAGTCTGAAAATTTAATCTCGATCGAGTGGGCCTATGGTTTTCAATCTTACAAGAAAAATAAGGGGCAGTTTCTCTATTCTCTATTTAACTCTGTTTACCCTGGATAGGGTGGGATTGTTGACAGTTTTTCAAAGGCCTTCCTTAATTTAGCTCTATGTACTCTAGATAGCTGTCTTCACAGGCTTGTGCGTACAAGTATGCCGTTAATTATTTTTTCAAAGCTGAAGGGAGGACTGACCCCTGACCTATAGTATTCGCCACTTTAAAGGTGTGGTTGTAACAACAATAACATCAAGAACAGGTTTTAAGGTCCACTTCACGCAGACCTAAAAACTGTCAACCCTTGAAAAAGATATATTGCTCAATCACATGAGTACATCTATAGCTCCTTATCAGATCTAAGAATGTTGATTTTGAAAAATATTATAGTTTAAAGTATTCCAAATTGATTTATGTGTTGTACTGTGTGGCCAATGTAAGGAATGTCATTAGCTATGTGGTGTGTCGAAATGTTAATGTAATAATAATGTCAAACGTTAAGTATGAAATTCTTGTACTCTAACAGTCATTACAAACTATTGAAATACAAATTGTCTTAGCTTAAAATTGTCACAAATAAAATAAAAATGTAAAAAAATCCAACAAATAATTATAATAATTTCAATAATAAGGCCATTGAATTCATATTTTTTGTTGGTAAATGTTTTATCTGTAGGTCTCTAGTGAATAATATTTTTGGCAACTCTCCCATTTAGAAAAAAAAAGTTTTGACGCTTTAGAATAGTTGTTTCAATTCTATAGAAAGCCAAATACTGTTCTACATTGCACAGAAGTATTATGCAATACACTACATAATTAGCATTAATAATTAACATGCAATTGTACAACACAACAGTATTAGGATAATTATCTAAAACACATACAGCATTATTATTGTTTGAAAAACAACCTTGATTTTTAATCATAAGTAAAATTAATTTATATTTCTTGAATTAAAATTAAGTATTCTGAATCATGTTGCTTATTTTTTAAATTGAATATTTTATTTTTTTTTAATTACAGGGTGGAATGTATGTGTTCCAACTATTTGACTATTATTCTGCCAGTGGTTCTGCTCTTCTGTGGATTGCATTTTTTGAGGCTACAGCTATTGGCTGGGTATATGGTATGTACAAATAATAACCTTTAAAGATATATTGTCAACTAAAAATGACCAAAAAATCATCAACATTAATTTTGAAATTAACTTGATCATATCAAAGTAGCATCAAAGTTAAGAA
>JAOTQE010099233.1:0-26171 GCA_025631205.1 Nesometra sesokonis
AAATCTGGAATGAGTGATAGATTTTCTGTTTATATCGACGAATCTGCAGGGATTTATACACTGAAAATATTAGTTGTAAAAAGAAGTGATGAAGGGCAGTATCAATGTAATGTTTATAATGCAAATGATGGATTGGTAATAGAATCAACAGTAGCAAATCTAACAGTCAGACAAATACCAAAATCACATTACCCACTCTGCTCACCTATTGCAGCTAGTTACGTTAAAGGTGACGTCATTACACTGTCATGTACTACAGAAATAACTTCTCCAAAATCATCGCTGACCTGGGACTCTGGTTCTGGTATTCTCGACTCAACTGAATATCATGAAGAACAGTCCAAGACTGTCGTTATAAAACATGTCTTCAATGCAAATATACATTATCATCACTCAATGTTTACATGTAAGTTACAAACAATAGCAGATTTAGATCTACGGCGTAACTGTACAGTTGGACCAATAAATATCTTGTACCAACCACAAGTTACCATCCAACAATCTAGAGTTGCAGTTGTTAATGAAGAAGCAATATTTATATGTAATAGTAAAGCAAATCCTTCTGAACGAAGGTATGAATGGAGCTTTGAATCAACAGTTAGTAGTAATGATTACACAATAGAAAATGATCGTGTATTACGAATAGACAACGTATCACCGTCTTTAAATATGACACGTATTACATGTACAGTTTATAATTCAATAGGAAAAGACTCTGCAGAAATTAAAATAAACATAATGGAGACAAAATATTCTAGTTCTTTAAATACACCTCTAAAAACAGACAAGCGTAAATCAGAAGAAATTGATAAGCCTACAAAATTAGATAATAATAAATCAACAGATCAGAAAGACTTAGCGGGTAATAAACAGGACAACAATTCTGAGTTTTCACTATCACTTATTGTTGCCATTGGTGTGGCGTGTATTATTGTGATTCTAGGCCTAGCTCTTATACCCGTCGGTTACATGAGATATACACGTAGACAACCCAGTGATACCATCAGTAGAGGAAGACCTGTTTCTATACCAGATGTATACTTTGAGCCTAGAGATCACGTGGATCCTATGCTACCACAGTTAGGTTTATCAGCTCCATGGATGAGGACAGTAGGAGTTCAAGTTCCTGGTGAATGTGAATATGATGTGACGTATAATACACAAGCAATGCCACGTCAGGTATACTACTCTCAGAGAATGTACCCACAAGCTTCACTCTAATGCCACACTATATAGGACAATAGTACTACAAGTAACTAAAACTCTGAAACCTGTGGCTATGGTGCAAACAATCGTTTATGAATATTAATTTGCTCATTACTACTATTGCGGATGGGAATTCAGAAAATTACACGACGTTACCACGATCATTTATGGAGTAAAGTAAAGGTGAACAATGATTGTGTTAGTCTTCGCTATTTAATTTGTGATGTATCTCTATAAATTTGGAAATTACAAGTATATCTTACAGATATTCTTTTGCCTGATTAATTTTAGAGAAATTAATCCAGCAAAAATCTCCAGACAACCGTTTAGTGATATAATAACAGAAGGTGGAGTTGCCTTATTTTCTTGTATTGTTAAAGATCTGCGTGCTTCAGAATATGTTTCATGGATGTGTAATAGCGAAATAATAAGTAAAAACTATGTTATCGTTATACCTCGAGTAAATGACAGGTTTTCTGTGGATATTGATGAATCGTTAGGAATATACACACTAAAGATAGGTACTGTTGAACGGAGCGACGAAGGACAATATCACTGTAATGTTTATAATGCAAATGATGAATTGGTAGCAGAATCATCAGTAGCAAATCTAACAGTCAGACAAATACCAAAATCACATTATCCACTTTGCTCACCTAGTGCAGCTAGTTACGATAAAGGTGAGGTCATTACATTGACATGTACAACAGAGTTCACTTCTCCAAAATCATCGTTGACATGGGTCTCTGGTTCTGGTATTCTCGACTCAACAGAATATCTTGAAGAAAAGTCCAAGACTGTCGTTATAAAACATGTCTTCTACGCAGATATAAACTATTATCGCTCAATGTTTACATGCAAGTTACAAACAATAGCAGATTTAGATCTACGGCGTAACTGTACAGTTGGACCAATAAATATTTTATATGAACCTCAAGTTACGATTCAACAAACCAGAGTTGCAGTTGTTAATGAAGAAGCAATATTTATATGTAATAGTAAAGCAAATCCTCCTGAATTAAGGTATGAATGGAGCTTTGAATCAACAGTTAGCAGTATTGACTATACAATAGAAAATGATCGTGTTTTACGAATGCAAAGAGTATCACCATCTTTGAATATGACACGTATTATATGTACAGTTTATAATTCAATTGGAGAAGGTTCTGCGGAACTTAAAATAAAACTAATGGCTAAAAAATCATCTAGTTCTTTAGATACGCCCCAAAAAATAGAAGAGCCAAAGACAGAAGAAATTGAAAATCCTTCAAATATAGGTCATGATAAAACAACCGACGAGAAAGAAATACCGAGTAACAAAGCGGGTAATAACTCTGAGTTTTCACTGTCACTTATAGTTGCCATTGGTGTGGCGTGTATTATTGTGATTCTAGGCCTAGCTCTTATACCCGTCGGTTACATGAGATATACACGTAGACAACCCAGTGATACCATCAGTAGAGGAAGACCTGTTTCTATACCAGATGTATACTTTGAGCCTAGAGATCACGTGGATCCTATGCTACCACAGTTAGGTTTATCAGCTCCATGGATGAGGACAGTAGGAGTTCAAGTTCCTGGTGAATGTGAATATGATGTGACGTATAATACACAAGTAATGCCACGTCAGGTATACTACTCACAGAGAATGTATCCACAAGCTAATTCGTATTAGCTCCATAAATGTTTGTGATACAAAAGCACAGGAAACTAAAACCTTAAACCTGGTGGCTATTTTATACAAATTGCTTATGCATATTCATTTTCTCATTACTCTCATCATGGCGTTTAGATCCGAGGCATGTACAATTAACAATGATCGTGTTTGTTTGGAATACAACCAGTTCAAGTATAATTTTGTCAGTTTTAACCATGTAATTCGTGATGTATTTTTGTAAACCTAAACTTTGCCAGTGTGTTATACATATAGTTCTGTTACTCATCATCTTGAATGGAATTTATTCTGCAAAAATATCAAGACAGCCGTTTAGTGATGTTATAACGGAAGGTGGAGTTGGCTTATTTTCATGTGTTGTTCAAAATCTTCGTCCTTCAGAGTATGTATCATGGATGTTTAATAGGGAAATGATAAGTACAAATTATATTATTGTTAAATCTGGAATGAGTGATAGATTTTCTGTTTATATCGACGAATCTGCAGGGATTTATACACTGAAAATATTAGTTGTGAAAAGAAGTGATGAAGGGCAGTATCAATGTAATGTTTATAATGCAAATGATGAATTGGTAATAGAATCATCAGTAGCAAATCTAACAGTCAGACAAATACCAAAATCACATTATCCACTCTGCTTACCTATTGAAGCTAGTTACGTTAAAGGTGACGTCATTACACTGACATGTACAACAGAATTAACTTCTCCAAAATCATCGCTTACGTGGGTCTCAAGTGATCGTACTCTCGACTCAACTGAATACATTGACGAAAAGTCCAAGATTGTCGTTTTAAAACATGTCTTCAACGCAGATGTAAATGATTATCGCTCAATGTTTACATGTAAGTTACAAACAATAGTAGATTTAGATCTCCAACGTAACTGTACAGTTGGACGAATAAATATTTTATATCAACCACAAGTTACCATCCAACAAACTAGAGTTGCAGTTGTTAATGAAGAAGCAATATTTATATGTAATAGTAAAGCAAATCCTCCTGAAGTAAGGTATGAATGGAGCTTTGAATCAACAGTTAGTAGTAATGATTACACAATAGAAAATGATCGTGTATTACGAATACACAACGTATCACCGACTTTAAATATGAAACGTATTACATGTACAGTTTATAATTCAATAGGAAAAGACTCTGCAGATATTAAAATAAACATTATGGAGACAAAATCTTCTAGTTCTTTAAATACACCTCTAAAAACAGACAAGCGTAAATCAGAAGAAATTGATAAGCCTACGAAATTAGATAATAATAAATCAACAGATCAGAAAGACTTAGCGGGTAATAAACAGGACAACAATTCTGAGTTTTCACTATCACTTATTGTTGCCATTGGTGTGGCGTGTATTATTGTGATTCTAGGCCTAGCTCTTATACCCGTCTGTTACATGAGATATACACGCAGACAACCCAGTGATACCATCAGTAGAGGAAGACCTGTTTCTATACCAGATGTATACTTTGAGCCTAGAGATCACGTGGATCCTATGCTACCACAGTTAGGTTTATCAGCTCCATGGATGAGGACAGTAGGAGTTCAAGTTCCTGGTGAATGTGAATATGATGTGACGTATAATACACAAGTAATGCCACGTCAGGTCTACTACTCTCAGAGAATGTACCCACAATCTTCACTGTAAATCCATTAAATATTATAATACATCAGTACAAGTAACGACACATTTTAAATCGTTGGCTAACGTGTACACAACCTTATAAATATTCATGTGTTCATTATGTCTATTGTGGAAAGTAAATCTGAAACATATACAACGTTATCTTAACCATTGTTGAAATACAGTAAAGGTGATTCTACGTCAGGTATACTACTCTCAAAGGATGTATCCACAAGCTTCACTCTAGCCCTAACAATATGTTATAAAACAAAATCACATGTAACTAAAACTCTTAAAGAGCTGGCTACGGTGCATTAAGCCGTTTATGAATATTCATCTGGCCATTACTACTATTGCGGAGGGAAATTCTGAAACATTTACCACGCTATAATCATCATTTTTGGAATACAGCAAGGTGAAATATGGTTTTGTTTTTGTTTTTATTCTTTGATTCGTGATGTATCTTTGTAAGCGTGGATTTTACAATTATATTGTACAGATATTAATTTGCCTGAATAATCTTAATGAAATTTATTCAGTAAAAATTGCCAAACAACCGTTTAGTGATACTATAATCGAAGGTGGAGTTGGAATATTTACGTGTGTTGTTAAAGATGTACGAGCTTCAGAATATGTATCATGGACGTGCAATGGGGAAATAATAAGTAAAAACTATATTATCGTTAAATCTGGAATAAATGATCGTGTTTCTGTCGATATTGATGAAACTCCTGGAATTTATACACTAAAGATATTGATTGTGAAACGGAATGACGAGGGACAATATCAATGTAATATTTATAATGAAAATGATGTTTTGATAGCTGAATCTGCAGTAGCAAATCTAACAGTCAGGCAAATACCAAAACCATATTATCCAATATGTTCACCTATTGCAGCTAGTTACGTTAACGGTGACGACATTACATTGAAATGTACAACGGAATTAACTTCTCCAAAATCATCGCTTACATGGGTCTCTGGTTCTGGTATTCTCGACTCAACAGAATATATTGAAGAGAATTCTAAGACTGTCGTTATAAAACATGTCTTCAACGCAGATATAAATTATCATCGCTCAATGTTTACATGTAAGTTACGAACAACAGCAGATTTAGATCTACGGCGTAACTGTACAGTTGGACCAGTAAATATTTTATACCAACCACAAGTTACCATCCAACAAACTAGAGTTGCAGTTGTAAATGAAGAAGCAATATTTATATGCAATAGTAAAGCAAATCCTCTTGAACTAAGGTATGAATGGAGCTTTGAATCAACAGTTAGTAGCAATGATTATACAATAGAAAATGATCGTGTATTACGAATAGACAAAGTACAATCGTCTTTAAATATGACACGTATTACATGTACAGTTTATAATTCAATTGGAGAAGGTTCTGCGGAACTTAAAATAAAAGTAATGGCTAAAAAATCATCTAGTTCTTTAGATACGCCCCAAAAAATAGAAGAGCAAAAGACAGAAGAAATTGAAAATCCTTCAAATATAGGCCATGATAAATCAACAGACGAGAAAGAAATACCGAGTAACAAAGCGGGTAATAACTCTGAGTTTTCACTGTCACTTATAGTTGCCATTGGTGTGGCGTGTATTATTGTGATTCTAGGCCTAGCTCTTATACCCGTCGGTTACATGAGATATACACGTAGACAACCCAGTGATACCATCAGTAGAGGAAGACCTGTTTCTATACCAGATGTATACTTTGAGCCTAGAGATCACGTGGATCCTATGTTACCACAGTTAGGTTTATCAGCTCCATGGATGAAGACAGTAGGAGTTCAAGTTCCTGGTGAATGTGAATATGATGTGACGTATAATACACAAGTAATGCCACGTCAAGTATACTACTCACAGAGGATGTACCCACAAGCTTCATTGTAACAAGTTTACATGCGTTTAATGTATTTGCAAAAACAAGTAACATAATATCAAAGTGAAAAGGCCATGATGTGTTAACAAATTAATGAGATAATGAATATGTATTTCTCATAACAACGATTGGTATACAGCAGAATATTCAGTGTGTACTGGAAGCTTAATAACATACTTGCTTGATAACTTTGGTAGTTTTATATTATTTTAAGAAAACGTTTTCTACAAAATGTGATTTAATTAATACAAAAGGGCATCAAGACAAAACACTTGATATGAAATTGTTAGCTGTCTTTTTGTTTCTTGTGCTCCTTGAGCTTGGTCAATCTCCGTTAACTAGATTCGTTATGCAACCATCTGATATTAGTCAAGTGGAAGGTGAACTGACATATTTCACCTGCATTGTCAGAAGTCTTGCTAACAACGAGTATGTGTCATGGATACATAGATATCGCAAAATAAGTAGAAATGATATTATTCTTGACAACAAATATAGAAAACGTTATTCAATTGATTTTGTCGAAACATTTGGAAAATTTAACATGCAAATTCAGAATACAAAACGGACAGATAATGGAGTATATACTTGCGCAATATACGATAGCGATGACCGTGTTGTTGCAGAATCTAGAAAAGCAAACTTTACAGTTCTTGAAATTCCTAAAGAGCCTTATCCAATATGTTCTCCTATGTTTTCAAGTTATGTTGTTGGACACAATGTTGTTTTATCGTGTACATCAGAGAGAACTATACCGCTTGCAGGTTTAAAATGGAAGCAAAATAACGTTGAGGTCCGCTCTCAATTTATCAAGGAAAAAATTAGTGATGAACAAACATCATCATATTCATTTATTGCAAAGGAATCTGATAATAGAGCAATGTTTACATGTGAACTAACAACTCCAGCTAATCCATCAATACGTAGGAATTGTACAAGTGGACCTATCAACATTGTATATGCTCCACGCGTTCATATTCAACAAACCCGTGACGTCGTTCTTAGTAAAGAAGCCATTTTTATTTGTTATAGTGATGCAAATCCACAGGAAGATGGATACGAATGGAGTTTTCAACCAACAATCGATACAAGTATGTATACGTCAGAGAGTGACAGAATTCTGAGAATTAAACAAATATATAATAATTTAAATAATACGAAAGTCATATGTACGGTGACAAATTCGATAGGCAGCGGAACAAACGGAACATATATACATATCAAAAGTCAAAGTACAGGAACTCGAAAGGCTAAAACAGAAATCAATGAACAACCAAAAAGGGTAGAAACAAAAACCAACCATCAAAACTTACAGACACCTCCACCAAGAAATAATAAAAGCAATAATAATGAATTTTCACTGTCACTTATAGTTGCCATTGGCGTGGCATGTATCATTGTGATTCTAGGCCTAGCTCTTATACCCGTCGGTTACATGAGATATACACGTAGACAACCCAGTGATACCATCAGTAGAGGAAGACCTGTTTCTATACCAGATGTATACTTTGAGCCTAGAGATCACGTGGATCCTATGCTACCACAGTTAGGTTTATCAGCTCCATGGATGAGGACAGTAGGAGTTCAAGTTCCTGGTGAATGTGAATATGATGTGACGTATAATACACAAGTAATGCCACGTCAGGTATACTACTCACAGAGAATGTACCCACAAGCTTCATTGTAACAACTTTACATGCCGCTTAATGTATTTGAAAAAAAAAACAAGTAACCTAATATCCAAATGAAAAGGCCACGCTGTGTTTACGAATTAATGAGATAATGAATATGCATTTTCCATAACAACGACTGCAACGACTGTTATACAGCAGAATATTCAGTGTGTACCGGAAGATTAATAACATAATTGCTTGATAAACCTTGTTGGTTTATATTATTTTAAGAACTAGGTTACTACAACATGTGATATACAAGTGGGCATCAAGAAAAATTCTTGATATGAAATTGTTAACTGAATTTTTGTTTCTTGTGCTCCTTGAGCGTGGAGAATGTTCATTATCTAGATTTGTTATGCAACCATCCGATAATAGTCAAGTGGAAGGTGAGCCTATATTATTTAATTGTGTTGTAAGAAACCTCATTTTAACTGAGTATGTATCATGGTTACATAATGGGCAAATAATAAGTAAAAATGGCCTCATTATTAATGAAAATATCAATGTTCGTTATTCTGTAGATTTTGATTCGGATTTTGGGACAAACAATTTAAAAATAAAAAATATCCAAAGAAGAGATAGAGGACAGTATGTGTGTGCGGTCTATAATAACAAAGATGAATTGATTGCCGAATCTAGGACAGCAAACTTTACAGTTCTTGAAATTCCTAGAGAGCCTTATCCACTATGTTCACCTGTGGCATCAAGTTATGTTGAAGGACACAATGTTGTTTTGTCATGTGCATCTGAAAGAACCAAACCTCTTTCTGGTTTAACATGGAAGCGAAATAATTTTGAGGTTCATTCTCAATTTATCAAGCAAACAGTTAGTGACAAACAAATGTCATATTATTCATTTATTGCAAAGGAATCTGATAATAGAGCAATGTTTACCTGTGAATTAACAACTTCAGCTAATCCATCAATACGTAGGAATTGTACAAGTGGACCTATCAACATTGTATATGCTCCTCGCGTTCATATTCAACAGACACGTGACGTCATTCTTAGTAAGGAAGCTATCTTTATTTGTTATAGCAATGCAAATCCAGAGGAAGATGGATACGAATGGAGTTTTGAACCAACAATTGATAAAAGTATGTATACGTCAGAAAGTGACAGAATTCTGAGAATTAAACAAATATATAATAATTTGAATAATACAAAAGTCATATGCACGGTGAAAAATTCGATAGGCAGTGGAACAAACGCAACATATATACATATCAAAAGTCAAAGTACAGGAACTGGAAAGTCTAAAACAGAAATCAATAAACAACCAAAAAGGGTAGAAACAAAAACCAACCATCAAAAATTACAGACACCTCCACCAAGAAATAATAAAAGCAATAATAAAGAATTCTCACTATCACTTATAGTTGCCATTGGTGTGGCATGTATCATTGTGATTCTAGGCCTAGCTCTTATACCCGTCGGTTACATGAGATATACACGTAGACAACCCAGTGATACTATCAGTAGAGGAAGACCTGTTTCTATACCAGATGTATACTTTGAGCCTAGAGATCACGTGGATCCTATGTTACCACAGTTAGCTTTATCAGCCCCATGGATGAGGACAGTAGGAGTTCAAGTTCCTGGTGAATGTGAATATGATGTGACGTATAATACACAAGTAATGCCACGTCAGGTATACTACTCACAGAGAATGTACCCACAAGCTTCACTTTAATTTCGAATCAGATATAGTACATGTAACACAAAATTATTTTCCTATAACCTATATGTCACAGTGTGTACAGCTTACATGAATATTCAAATTGTAATTACAATAAAGGCGTTACCATTGTCATGTGAAAAAATTTTCTTTTATAACACGGAATAAGCAAGAACAAATTTGACAGTGAAGAGTGTTGTTATGTTAAAAACAATCGAAATACATTGTTCTAAATTGTACATTTCTGACTCCGGGATGCAACTGCCGGAAAAAAGATGATAATACAAGTCGTATTGTTATTCTTGTTTGTGGATTCTCCAGCGTATGGGTATAGTGGATTTAGCACAGAACCACTAGACAATCAGCAGCCAGAAGGTGGTGTAGCTTATTTAACTTGTGTGGTGATTGGTCTCGATGATACAGAGTATGTTTCGTGGATGCATAATGGGGAAAAAATATCAAAAAACGGTAAAATCATTGTAACGAATGCACGAGATAAATATATTATCCATGGCAATGCATTACTTGGTGCGTATAATTTACATATTAAAGACATAAAGAGAACAGATAAAGGAAAATATGTCTGCACAGTATTTAATAACCATAACGAATTGGTTGCAGAGTCAAAACCAGCTAACCTGACTGTTCTTGAAATTCCCCGAGAACATTATCCAATCTGTTCTCCTATTCTATCAACGTATACCGTTGGACAAACTATACGTTTGACGTGTAGAACTGAAATAACTGAACCACTTGCACGATTAGCTTGGAAGAAAAACAATAAAAGAGTTGTGTCACAAGTAAACACAAATATTGATAATGATAATTATAAAGTTCATTATTCTTTAATTGTCAGTAAAAGTGATCAGATGGCAATGTTTACATGTAAAATGACAACACCCGCAAACCTAGAAATACGCAGAAATTGCAGTAACGGACCAATTAACGTGCTTTATCCACCACATGTGCGCATTGAACAAACTAAACTGGCTACTGTTGGTGAGGAAGCCATCTTTATCTGCTATAGTGATTCTAATCCACCTTCGGTATCATATGAATGGAAATTTATCCCACCACTGGATAAGACCATATATTCATTAGAAAACAAACGAATTTTGAGAATTTTAAATGTAAATATAAATATGAACAATACAAGCATTATATGTAAATCAACAAATTCAATTGGAAGTGATTCAAATACATTTAAGGTTGTTATTGGATCAAACGACAAACAGTTTCCATCAAAGACTGATATTGTAAAAACCAATGCTGATAAAAACGAGAAAACAATGGGTGATAAATCAAACAGTAAATATAAAGGAAAACAAACCATAGCACCTAAAATTGACTTGGCGGGAAACAAACAAGAATTCTCACTTTCACTTATAGTTGCCATTGGCGTGGCATGTATTATTGTAATTCTAGGCTTGGCCCTTATACCCGTCGGTTACATGAGATACACACGTAGACAACCCAGTGATACTATCAGTAGAGGAAGACCTGTTTCTATACCAGATGTATACTTTGAGCCTAGAGATCACGTGGATCCTATGTTACCACAGTTAGGTTTATCAGCTCCATGGATGAAGACAGTAGGAGTTCAAGTTCCTGGTGAATGTGAATATGATGTGACGTATAATACACAAGTAATGCCACGTCAGGTATACTACTCACAGACAATGTACCCACAAGCTTCCTTGTGATAATTTCGCATAAACAATGTGTTGTTTTTACCAAAACAGGTAACATGATTTTACAATGAATAGGACACGTTGTACATACGAATTAATGAGATAATGAATATTCATCATTTCTCAACGTCATCGCTGCTTCATTGTTTCACAAGTGACACAGTATACATAATAGCATGGGCTGTATTCTTTTATTTTTATTTTAACGGAAAACATTTTCAAAATGTAATTTTAGTGGAAGTGGAATTCAGAACAATCTTCGTTATGAGGGGGTCAGTTTATTGTTTGTTACTGGTATTATATGTGCTCGAAGCGCATTCTTTCACTAGATTTGTAAAAGAGCCTTCGGACGATAGCCAGCCTGAAGGTGAGCTGATGTATTTTACTTGTATTGTCAGAAATCTTGTTGATAACGAATATGTATCATGGGTACACAACGGACAAAAGATCAGTAAAAATTATCAAATAATTAATGAAATAAACAGAGACCGTTACTCAATTCATTTTGATCCCAAGTCTAAAAAATATAATTTAGAAATTCAAAATACTCAACGCATAGATAATGGATTATATACTTGCACAATATATAATGATAACGATCGTGTTGTTGCCGAATCAAAGTCAGCAAATTTTACAGTTCTTGAAATTCCTAAAGAGCCTTACCCAACATGTTCTGCTATGTTATCAAGTTATGTTATTGGAAACAATGTTGTTTTATTATGTACATCAGAAATAACTAAACCTCTTGCTGGTTTAACATGGAAGCGAAATAATATTGATGTTCAGTCCAAACTTATCAAGGAGACAATTAGTGACACACAAATATCATCTTATTCATTTATTGCAAATGAATCTGATAATAGAGCAATGTTTACCTGTGAATTAACAACTTCAGCTAATCCATCAATACGTAGGAATTGTACAAGTGGACCTATCAACATTGTATATGCTCCTCGCGTTCGTATTCAACAAACACGTGACATCATTCTTGGTAAGGAAGCCATCTTTATTTGTTATAGTGATGCAAACCCACAGGAAGATCGGTACGAATGGAGTTTTGAACCATCAATTGATAAAAGTATGTATACGTCAGAAAGTGAAAGAATTTTGAGAATTACACAAATAATTAATAACTTAAATAATACGAAAGTCATATGCAAGGTAACAAATTCGATAGGCACTAGTTCCAACTCAACGTATATACATATTAAAAGACAAGATAGTAGTACCGAAACTGGCGATACCAAAACTAAAATCAACAAAAAACCTAACAAAGTAAAAACTAAAATAAATCATCAAGTATTACAGACGCCTTCTCCTAAAAATAATATAAACAATGGTAAAGAATTCTCACTTTCACTTATTGTTGTCATTGGTGTGGCGTGTATTATTGTGATTCTAGGCCTAGCTCTAATACCCGTCGGTTACATGAGATATACACGTAGACAACCCAGTGATACCATCAGTAGAGGAAGACCTGTTTCTATACCAGATGTATACTTTGAGCCTAGAGATCACGTGGATCCTATGCTACCACAGTTAGGTTTATCAGCTCCATGGATGAGGACAGTAGGAGTTCAAGTTCCTGGTGAATGTGAATATGATGTGACGTATAATACACAAGTAATGCCACGTCAGGTATACTACTCACAGAGGATGTACCCACAAGCTTCATTGTAATAACCTTAAATATATGTTTATTATATCAGAGAATAGTTATTAATTTAAACTGTACCCTGATTGAATTTACGAAAACAAGTAACATAATATAAAATTGGAAGGCCATACGGTGTGTACGAATTAATGAGAAAATGAATATTCATTTCGCATATACCGCTATGATTGCTTAACAGCTCAAGAAATAAACAAGCGTGTGCAAGTTTGTATAAATGCATAGCTTTAAATGTTCATGGGAGATATTTTTAGCATGTCACATTTGTTAATTATACGTCAATAGTATTTAGGTATGAAATGGTTAGTTTTTATACCGTTCCTGCAGGTATTTGTACTTGAAACCAATTCTTTCAGCAGGTTTCTAAAGGAACCATCGGACGACAGCCAAACAGAAGGTGAGCTGACGTATTTCAACTGTATTGTTAGAAGTCTTGTCAATAACGAATATGTATCATGGGTACACAACAGAAAAAAGATAAGTACAAATTATCAAATAATTGATGAAATGGACAGAGGCCGGTATTCAATTGATTTTGATCCGAAGGCTAAGAAATATAATTTAGAAATTCAGAATATTCAACGCACAGATAATGGATTATATACCTGCACAATATACGATGGCGACGACCGTGTTGTCGCCGAATCTAGGACAGCAAATTTTACAGTTCGTGAAATTCCTAATGAACCTTACCCAATATGTTCTGCTCTGTCATCAAGTTATGTTGTTGGACACAATGTCATTTTAACATGTACATCAGAAAGAACTAAACCTCTTGCTGGTTTAACATGGAAGCGAAATAATGTTGATGTTCAGTCCAAACTTATCAAGGAGACAATTAGTGACAAACAAATATCATCTTATTCATTTATTGCAAAGGAATCTGATAATAGAGCAATGTTTACCTGTGAATTAACAACTCCAGCTAATCCATTAATACGTAGGAATTGTACAAGTGGACCTATCAACATTGTATATGCTCCTCGCGTTCATATTCAACAAACACGTGACGTCATTCTTGGTAAGGAAGCTATCTATATTTGTTATAGTGATGCAAATCCACAGGAAGATGGCTACGTATGGAGTTTTGAACCAACAATTGATAAAAGTATGTATTCGTCAGAAAGTGACAGAATTCTGAGAATTAAAAAAATATATAATAATTTAAATAATACAAAAATCATATGCACGGTGACAAATTTGATAGGCAGTGGAACAAACGCAACATATATACATATCAAAAGTGAAAATACTGGTGCCAAAATTGGAGTTCCCGAAACAAAAATCAATGAAAAACAGGACAAGGTAAAAACTATAACCCATCATCAAATATTGCATACAGCTTCCCCTAAAAATAATAGAAACAATGAAAATGAATTCTCACTATCACTTATAGTTTCCCTTGGTGTGGCGTGTATTATTGTTATTCTAGGCCTAGCTCTTATACCCGTCGGTTACATGAGATATACACGTAGACAACCCAGTGATACCATCAGTAGAGGAAGACCTGTTTCTATACCAGATGTATACTTTGAGCCTAGAGATCACCTGGATCCTATGTTACCACAGTTAGGTTTATCAGCTCCGTGGATGAAGACAGTTGGAGTTCAAGTTCCTGGTGAATGTGAATATGATGTGACGTATAATACACAAGTACTGCCACGTCAGGTATACTACTCACAGAGGATGTACCCGCAAGTTTCCTTGTAAAAACTTTACACGCGTTTATTGTATTTGCAAAAACAAGTAACATAATATCAAAGTGAAAAGGCCACGCTGTGTTTACTAGTTAATGGGAAAATGAATATTCATTTAGCACAACAATAACAGTTTCACCGAAAAGATCTCATGTGTAACCGTACTGCTATCTTAAGGATAGAATTAATCTATCTCGGATTGTTTTACATTATTCAAAGGGTACATTTTGGAAAATGTGATACAATTAATACAAGTTTACATCAACGCAATATTTGATATGCATTTTTTAACTGTTTTTTCGTTTCTTGTGCTAATTGTGTTTGAAGAATGTTCTTTCACTCGATTTGCAATGGAACCATCTGATAATAGCCAAGCAGAAGGTGAGCTAACTTTATTTACGTGTGTTGTTAAAAACATGATTGAAACTGAATATGTATCATGGTTACATAATGGTCAAAGAATAAGTAAAAATGGTGTTATTAACGATAGTAATAGAGATGACCGATATTCTATAGACTTTGATTCCGATTTTGGGACAAACAATTTAAAAATTAAAAACATCCAAAGAAGTGATAAAGGAGAGTATGTGTGTGCGGTCTATAATAACATAGATGATTTGATTGCCGAATCTAGGACAGCAAACTTTACAGTTCTTGAAATTCCTAAAGAGCATTATCCAATATGTTCTCCTGTGTCGTCAAGTTATACTGAAGGAGGCAATGTTGTTTTATCATGCACATCTGAAAGAACTAAACCTCCTGCTGTTTTAACATGGAAGCGAAATAATGTTGAGGTTCAGTATAAATTTATCAAGGAAAGAATTAGTGATAATCAAATATCGTCTTATTCATTTATTGCAAAGGAATCTGATAATAGAGCAATGTTTACATGTGAATTAACAACTTCAGCCAGTCCATCAATACGTAGGAATTGTACAAGTGGACCTATCAACATTGTATATGCTCCTCGCGTTCGTATTCAACAAACACGTGACATCATTCTTGGTAAGGAAGCCATCTTCATTTGTTATAGTGACGCAAACCCAATTGAAGATAGATACGAATGGAGTTTTGAACCTTTCATTGATAAAAGTATGTATACGTCAGAAAGTGACAGAATTCTGAGAATTACACAAATATACAATAATTTAAACAATACGAAAGTCATATGCACGGTGACAAATTTGATAGGCAGTGGAACGAACGCAACGTCTATACATATCACTGGTGCCAAAACTAGAGATCCTATAACAAAATTCAATGAAAAACAGGACAAGGTAAAAACTAAAATCAACCATCAAATATTACAGACACCTCCACCTAAAAATAATACAAACAATAATAAGAAGTTCTCACTGTCACTTATAGTTGCCATTGGCGTGGCATGTATCATTGTAATTCTAGGCCTAGCTCTTATACCGGTGGGTTACATGAGATATACACGTAGACAACCCAGTGATACCATCAGTAGAGGAAGACCTGTTTCTATACCAGATGTATACTTTGAGCCTAGAGATCACGTGGATCCTATGCTACCACAGTTAGGTTTATCAGCTTCATGGATGAGGACAGTTGGAGTTCAAGTTCCTGGTGAATGTGAATATGATTTGACGTATAATACACAAGTAATGCCACGTCAGGTATACTACTCACAGAGAATGTACCCACAAGCTTCTCAATAAATGCAACATAGATCTAACAATTCCTTGAAATTCAGTAAACGAGTAACAAGACATTAATGCGCACGTGCCGTACTTTTTCAGACTAATAATTAAGTTCATTAATATTTATAGGCAACTACTGCAATGACTTTATAGCATGACCAGTATGTACTATTGTGATTTAACAGGACAACAATGTTTTAGTCGTTTTATGGGAAAAAAACATCTTGTACAATGTACCCTTTTTAAGTCGTCAATCAAATAATCGTCGGCATGAAAGTGTTTGTTTGTTTTTCGTTTCTTCTTACATTTGTACTTAAAACGAAAGCGTTCACTGGATTTGTAAAGGAACCGGTGGACGATAGCCAACCAGAAGGTGAGCCGACCTATATTAACTGTGTTGTTAAAAACTTGTTTAGAACTGCATATGTATCATGGTTGCATAATGGTCAAAGAATAAGTAAAAATGCTGTTATTGATGACAAAACTAAGAATAATCGATTTTATATAGATTTTGATCCGGCATTTGGAACGTTCAATTTGAAAATTAAAAGTATCCAAAGAACCGATAAAGGACAGTATGTGTGCGTGGTCTACAATAATAACGATGAAATAATTGCCGAATCAAGGACAGCAAACTTTACAGTTCTTGAAATTCCTAAAGAGCCATATCCAATATGCTCTGCTATGTCATCAAGTTATGTGTTGGGACAAAATGTTATTTTATCGTGTACATCAGAAAGAACTCAGCCTCTTGCAGTTTTAACGTGGAAGCAAAATAATATTGAGATTCGGCCTCAATTAATAAAGGTAACAATTCGTGACACACAAATATCCTCTTATTCATTTATTGCAAAGGAATCTGATAATAGAGCACTGTTTACATGTGTATTAACAACTTCAGCCAGTCTATCAATACGAAGGAATTGTACAAGTGGACCTATCAACATTGTATATGCTCCTCGCGTTCGTATTCAACAAACACGTGACGTCAATCTTGGTGAGGAAGCCATATTTATTTGTTATAGTGACGCAAACCCACAGGAAGTTGAATATGAGTGGCGTTTTGAACCATCAATTGATAAAAGTATGTATATGTCAGAAAGTGACAGAATTTTGAGAATTAAACAAATATATAATAATTTAAATAATACGAAAGTCATATGCACGGTGACAAATTCGATAGCCAGTGGAACGAACACAACATATATACATATCAAAAGTCAAAACTTTGGTGCCAAACCTGGAGATCCTAAAACAAAAGTCAATGAAAAACAGGACAAGGTAAAAATTAAAACCAACCATCAAGTATTACAGACACCTCCACCTAAAAATATTACAAACAATAATAATGAATTTTCACTGTCACTTATAGTTGCCATTGGTGTGGCATGTATTATTGTAATTCTAGGCTTGGCTCTTATACCCGTCGGTTACATGAGATATACACGCAGACAACCCAGTGATACCATCAGTAGAGGAAGACCTGTTTCTATACCAGATGTATACTTTGAGCCTAGAGATCACGTGGATCGTATGCTACCACAGTTAGGTTTATCAGCTTCATGGATGAGGACAGTAGGAGTTCAAGTTCCTGGTGAATGTGAATATGATGTGACGTATAATACACAAGTAATTCCACGTCAGGTGTACTACTCACAGAGGATGTACCCATAAGCTTCACTTTAATTTCAAAACAGATATAGTACATGTAACACAAAATTGTTTTCCTATAACTTACATGTCACAGTGTGTATGGATTACATGAATATTCAAAGGGTAATTACAATACAGGCGTTACCATTGTCATGTGAACATGTTTTCTTGTATTAACACGGAACAAGCAAGAACATACATCCGGCAAAGTGAACTTTGTTGTATGTTAAAAAAACAAATTACATTTATCTAAACTGTACATTTCTCACTCCGGGATGCAACTAAAAGAAAAGGATGATAATACACGTCGTATTGTTACTATTGTTAGTGGATTCTTCAGCGTATGTGTATAGTGGATTTAGCACAGAACCGCTAAGCAGCCAACAGCCAGAAGGCGGTGTAGCGTATTTTACTTGCATGGTGATTGATCTTGACGAAAAAGAATCTGTCTCTTGGAGACATAACGGTAAGAAAATATCCCACAATGTCCGAATTATTGAACATGGCGTAGAAGATCGATATGTTATAGATGGTAATACATTGCTTGGTACGTTTAATTTGCTTATTAAAGACATAAAGAGAACAGATAAAGGGCAATATGTTTGCACAATTTTTAATCATCAGAACGAAGTTGTTGCAGAGTCAAAGCTAGCAAATTTAACGGTTCTTGAAATCCCTCGACAACATTATCCAATCTGTTCTCCCATCTCATCAACATATGCAGTTGGACAAACTATAACTTTGACATGTAGAACTGAAATAACTAAACCACTTGCACAATTAAATTGGAAGAGAAATAACGTAACTGTAGGATCTCAAGTTAAAACAAGTATTGATAATGATAATTACAAAGTTTCTTATTCTTTAATTGTACGTAAAAATGATCAGAGAGCAATGTTTACATGTGAAATGACAACATCAGCAAACCAAGAAATACGTAGAAATTGCAGTAACGGACCAATTAACGTGCTTTATCATCCACACGTGCGCATTGACCAAACTAAAGTAGCTACTATTGGTGAGGAAGCCATCTTCATTTGCTATAGTGATTCTAATCCACCTTCGGTGTCATTTCAATGGGAGTTTAACCCACCGCTGGATAAGAGCATGTATTCTTTAGAAAATGAACGAATTTTGAGAATTTTCAATATAAACATAAATATGAACAATACAAACATTATATGCAAATCAACAAATTCTATTGGTAGTGATTCAAGTACATTTAATTTTGTTATTAGTGGATCAAAAGACAAACAGTTTTCCTCAAAAACTGATATTATAAAGACAAATGATGATAAAAACAATGAAATAACTGGCAATGAATCAAACAGTAAATATAAAGAAAAACAGACCATAGCACCTGTAGTTGTCATGGCGGGAAACAAACAAGAATTCTCACTTTCACTTATAGTTGTCATTGGTGTAGCGTGTATTATTGTGATTCTATGCCTAGCTCTTATACCCGTCGGTTACATGAGATATACACGTAGACAACCCAGTGATGCCATCAGTAGAGGAAGGCCTGTTTCTATACCAGATGTATACTTTGAGCCTAGAGATCACATGGATCCTATGCTACCACAGTTAGGTTTATCAGCTCCATGGATGAGGACAGTAGGAGTTCAAGTTCCTGGTGAATGTGAATATGATGTGACGTATAATACACAAGTAATGCCACGTCAGGTATACTACTCTCAGAGAATGTACCCACAAGCTTCACTTTAATTTAAAATCAGATTATAGTACATATAACACAAAATTGTTTTCCTATAACCTACCTGTCACAGTGTGTATAACCTACATGAATATTCAAAGATTAATTACAATGAAGGCGTTATCATTGTCATGTGAACATGTTTTCTTTTATTAACATGGAATAAGCAAGAACACATTTGGCAGAGTGAAGAGTGTTGTTATGTTAAAAACAATCAAATTGCATTGGTCTAAATTGTACAAGTCTGTCTTCGGGATGCAACTAGAAGAAAAGCATGATAATACAAGTCGTATTGTTAATATTGTTAGTGGATTCTCCAGCGTATGCGTATAGTGGATTTAGTACGGAACCGCTAAGCAGCCAACAGCCAGAAGGAGGTGTAGCTTATTTTACTTGTTTGGTGATTGACCTTGACGAAAAAGAATATGTAGCTTGGAGACATAATGGTAAAAAAATATCCCATAATGACCGGGTTATTGAGCTCAGTGCAGAAGATCGATATGTTATAGATAGCAATATATTGCTTGGTACATTTCATTTGCTTATTAAAGACATCAAGAGAACAGATAAAGGACAATATGTTTGCACAGTTTTTAATCATCAGAACGTAGTAGTTGCGGAGTCAAAGCTAGCAAATTTAACGGTTCTTGAAATTCCACGAGAGCATTATCCAATCTGTTCTCCCATCTTATCAACATATACAGTTGGACAAACTATAACTTTGACATGTAGAACTGAAATAACTGCACCACTTGCACAATTGAATTGGAAGAGAAATAATCTAAATTTAGGATCCCAAGTTAAAACAAATATTGATAATGATAATTACAAAGTTTCTTATTCTCTAATTGTCAGTAAAATTGACCAAAGAGCAATGTTTATATGTGAAATGAAAACGCCAGCAAATCAAGAAATACGTAGAAATTGCAGTAACGGACCAATTAACGTGCTTTATCCTCCACACGTGCGCATTGACCAAACTAAAGAGGCTACTATCGGTAAGGAAGCCATCTTTATTTGCTATAGTGATTCTAATCCGCCTTCGGTATCATTTGATTGGGATTTTAACCCACCACTGCATGAGAGCTTGTATTTCTTAGAAAATGAACGAATTTTGAGAATTTTAAATATAAATATAAATATGAACAATACAAGCATTATATGTAAGTCAACAAATTCTATTGGAAGTGATTCAAGTACATTTAAGGTTGTTATTAGTGGATCAAAAGACAAAAAGTTTCCATCAAAGACTGATATTGTAAAAACCAATGCTGATAAAAACAAGGAAACAATAGGCGATAAATCAAACAGTAAATATAAAGGAAAACAAACCATAGCACCTAAAATTGACTTGGCGGGAAACAAACAAGAATTCTCACTTTCACTTATAGTTGCCATTGGCGTGGCGTGTATTATTGTGATTCTAGGCTTAGCTCTTATACCCGTCGGTTACATGAGATATACACGTAGACAACCCAGTGATACCATCAGTAGAGGAAGACCTGTTTCTATACCAGATGTATACTTTGAGCCTAGAGATCACGTGGATCCTATGTTACCACAGTTAGGTTTATCAGCTCCATGGATGAAGACAGTAGGAGTTCAAGTTCCTGGTGAATGTGAATATGATGTGACGTATAATACACAAGTAATGCCACGTCAGGTATACTACTCACAGAGGATGTACCCACAAGCTTCACTTTAATTTCTGATATGATTTTCTACCGGTAACACAATATTGTTCTTCCCGTGCAACGCATATCATAACATGTATATTTGAAATGAATATTCAATAGCCTATTAAAATGAGGCGTAACCATTTTCCCTGGAAACATTTTAGTTATTAACAGAGTCAAAAAAGGCAACCATATATCTCAACGTTTGTCGGTAAAGATCTGTTTATTATGTGACTATTTTACTCCGTTATGCTATTCATGAAGGAATATGTTAATTGCAGAGATTATATTGTTATTTGTATTGTACATTTTTCCATCATCCGCGTTTACTGAATTTCGCAAAGAACCACAGAACGATAAACAGCCAGAGGGTGGGATAGCTTATTTCAACTGTATGGTGATTGGTCTTAATGATCTTGAATATATTTCTTGGAGGCATAATGGTAAGATAGTTTCAGAAAATGTCAAAATTATAGATAGTGAAGTAGACAGCAGATATGTGGTCGATAGTAATACTTTACTTGGTACCTTCAATTTACATATTAAAGATATCAAAAGAACAGATAAAGGGGAATATGTATGCATAGTTTTTAATCGTCAAAACGGATTGGTTGCAACTTCAGTTTCAGCAAATTTAACAGTTCTTGAAATTCCTCGACAACATTATCCAATCTGTTCTCCCGTCTTAGCAACATATACCGTTGGACAAACTATAATTTTGGCATGTAGAACTGAAATAACGGAACCACTTGCACAATTAAATTGGAAGAAAAATAATTTAAATGTAGGATCCCAAGTTAAAACAAATATTGATAATGATAATTATAAAGTTTCATATTCTTTAATTGTCAGTAAAAGTGATCAGAGAGCGGTTTTTACATGTGAAATGACAACAACAGCAAACCGAGCTATACGCAGAAACTGCAGTAATGGACCAATTAACGTGCTCTATCCTCCACACGTGCGCATTGAACAAACCAAAGTAGCTACTGTTGGTGAGGAAGCCATCTTTATCTGCTATAGTGATTCTAATCCACCTTCGATATCATTTGAATGGGAGTTTAACCCGCCACTGGATGAGAGTATATATTCTTTACAAAATGAACGAATTTTGAGAATTTTAAGTATAAACGTAAATATGAACAATACAAGCATTATATGTAAATCGACAAATTCCATTGGAAGTGATTCAAGTGCGTTTAAAATTGTTATTTATGGATCAAAAAACAAAAAGCTTCCAACAAAAACGGACAGAGTAAACACCATTATTGATGAAAATGATGAAAGAGTGGTTGATAAAAAAAACAGTAAATATAACGGAAAACAAACAGTACCACCAGAAATTGGCAAAGAAAACAAAGAATTCTCACTATCACTTATAGTTGTCATTGGCGTGGTGTGTATCTTTGTAATTCTAGGCCTAGCTCTTATACCTGTCGGTTACATGAGATATACACGTAGACAACCCAGTGATACCATCAGTAGAGGAAGACCTGTTTCTATACCAGATGTATACTTTGAGCCTAGAGATCACGTGGATCCTATGTTACCACAGTTAGGTTTATCAGCTCCATGGATGAAGACAGTAGGAGTTCAAGTTCCTGGTGAATGTGAATATGATGTGACGTATAATACACAAGTAATGCCACGTCAGGTATACTACTCACAGAGGATGTACCCGCAAGCTTCTTTTTAGACCAGTTGGTACTATTTACAATTCTTGTTATTAAAGTCAATCTGCTTGCTACAACCACCACAATGTATGTTTTATTTTCCAACTGGAAGAAATTGTCGTATACTTCCATCAACTAAACATACAAAGATGATTTTTTTTTAAATAATTTCAACCAGATAGAAATACGACCGTGGTGGTTAGTGTGCATAACATATTATTACATGGGAGATTATCCGACATTACTGATAATTTCAGTTCTATCTTCCATGTCACAGATTTATCAAGACGTGTACCAGTTGCTCGTTACGTTAGGGTCAAGGGTTAATGCATATCGAAACCTTTTAACATATGCTGTAGAAATACATGTGCTGCATTGGACGTAGCATAGTGTTTTAACCTGGATTGAGATTCGTAATTTCAGTTAGGTTTGCAAACCAGCTGATTGTTACATCGCTCTTCCCAGTACATTTACCATAATTTTTGTCGGTTTTTAAATGTTCAAAAATGCCACATGGAAAGCTATGACAAATTATCTGAGTTATTTCTAAATTATTATAACACTAGTTATTCTTATCACATTCAAATACACACAAAGAGGTACAAAGTATAATTCGCGCCTACAAAAATACTCGTAAGGAAACGGAACCGAGCGCGTGAGATGATAAACAAAATTTGAAGTGCCCACATTATGTTTGTCTCCATGGGCCCTTTACTGTACACGTACGACGTCACTGAACTTGTATTGGTGGCTAACGCTCTTGGCTTAATATGTTTTAATATAAGTATATTTTTACCACTGTGTGTTCCAGAAAACATGAATATTTATTTAAAAAACAATATAATTACTTAGGCCTAGAAATAATATAATCCAATTATTGTAAATAGCACTTTTTCATGACAAGGTTATAAATGTAAATACAAAACAGTTATTTTGTAAATAATTTAACTATCAAAAACAGCTAAGATCCGTTGTCGTAACGCTTCAACATAAAATAGATTGGTTATGAGTGTATTAAATCATTGTACATAGAAGTTGTGATAATTGTTGTCAAAATATCATACATAAAAATTAAGTCCATATGTAAATGACGTTGTTCCCACCTCGTTAACAATACGTATTTTCATTGTTTCAACTGCGCATGTGCGGGACTATGATCAAAGTAACAATAAACTTCCAACCAATCGGGAGTCACGGTCGGGAGTTACATAGTTCAATTGATTTCTGGCTTCAGATTAGTGACTTACCGTACATTGTCCAGTTTTAAACTATGAAAGAACGTATTATTAGCATCTTTTTTAGCAATTATTTAATACCTTTTGACAAGTTTTATTCTACAATTATTTGCATATATTGAACATACGTGCGGTGTAAATTTATAGATTATTCTGATTGGTTTTCATGTTTCATTTAAATTAAATAGTTGCAAGTATCCAATTCAATGTCCAATTCAATTATTTTTATTATCTATATCTCAAGGGCAATTCCGAATCAATAGTACAATAAACAATAGATATATACACAATGTTATACAAAATGGAATCTACATACATTACTATTATATAGCTATACTGTGTTACTGTTTTTGTTTTATTACTTCAAGCATTTTACTTTAAAAAAAACTACACTGTTGGTTATTAAGACATAAATTATGTCATCATCAGGAATGATGATGACATAATTTATGTCAAAATATTGAATTGTGTCAAGATGGCGTGTATCTTGTTGGTTACTAAATTCGTCAGATTTGTATTACTGTTACACATTTATTTGACATTACTATGTACTTACGGTTAAAACAGTTGACATATCTCAATAGCTAAATAATAACATTGACCTTCCATGATCAGAATCGAATGTAATTTTCTGAATTGAAATTTAAAAGTATTGTAAATCGTAGTGGTATAAATAAAAGTGTCACAACATAGACAAATATAAAAATGTCGTGGGCCTTACAAAATAAGAAAAACAAATCATACAAATTAGTCAATGTAAATAGATGTTGTAGCAAGATGGCTATGTGTTCCAATGTAGCAGAAACCGTAGTAGCTATTGGCAAGTTTAAATAACGTTATTTTAGATATTTTAAAGTGTATAGTTCGACAAAGCTGCACGACTGTGCCAAACACGAAATGTAATATCTGTCAAAAAGAAACAAAAATGTCCAATAGTGTGCATTATTTTGCAATAGTAGGATTGTTTCATAGGAAGACATCAGTACCTTATATGATGACGTCATAATTGTTATTTAAATATTGAATCCAGTCAAGATTAAACTATGTATTGTAATTTCTTTCTTGAAATTGAAAATCTGTCGTTTCTTTAGATAATGGTTATCAGTCGATAGTGTATGATCAAGATTTATTGCCCAATTAACTCGAGAATTTGGTTAATTAAGTGAGTATTGTTAAACCAAGGACCTATACCATGATAACTCTTTGTACTAAGAAATTATTATCGACGTTAGTTAAACTTGCTGTTTAGACCTTTTAAACAGATGAACCATGTCTACCAAGGTATCTTGATCGTCGCTGTCGCTGCCGCTGGTTGTACACTGTAAAAATTGCACTGTAAAAAACTGGAAAAGCCCTGGCCGCCAGGATGCCAAGAAATACCCGTAAATCTTACGGGAACTTACCCGTAAAATTTACAAGATGTTCTTGGCATCCTGTCTACTAGGCTTTTTCCGTAAATTTTACGGGAATCTGATGTAAAATTATGTAACAGTAAAATCTCCGTAAAATTTACTGTACAAAAATACAATTGCCCATTTACGGAATTTTCTTGGCATCATGGCTGCTAGGACTTTTTTTACGTAATTTTACAGAAATATTTTACAGTGTACAGTCCATTCATGAAATAAAGATATGTATTACTTTATTTACCCATAATAATAATAATAATAATAATATTTATTTGGCAAATTTGAAGATACAATTCTTGCCAGGAGCAAGCAATAGGCACAAG
>JAOTQE010099234.1:0-14034 GCA_025631205.1 Nesometra sesokonis
CCTAACATTTTCACATATTTTGACAGCAAATGATCCCGAATTCGCAAAAAAATCACTTTTAGCAAAAAAATCCTACGAAATTACACAAGAGACTCTACTATATTTACATATGGATTATAAATTTTATATTGGAATGGAGGGCAGAAAAAAGATTAATATTTAAAGTAAAAGTGAGTAAAGGTAAGGCTAGAATGAAGAAACAAGAAGTCTCAAAATTAAAGTGGAGATGTCTGTTGGTTATTGGAAGGGACATAGCTGTAGAAGAAATGAATCAAGAGGGTTATCACAAGATTGGACAACTTTACAAATTATTTACTGAGAAAATATTGTCTTTTCAAAAGAGATAATGATAAGCATATTGCATATATTATTTAATTTAAAAAAAAATCATTCACATCCAAGTGCAAGTAACTTGCCAAGTACTGGATGGATATATTACATACTTATAAACTTTCAACCTTCGGGCTGCTTGTTGTTTATTTATACCTTAATAAAATATAATAAATAAATAAAATAAATTGTTCCTATATTGATTTCTTAAAACATGAAAAATAGGCTTCAAGTAAGAATACAGGACACAGGATTTCAAATAGCATGGGAAACTACTTTTGGTTCTCATGCCTTTTGATTATGGGAAACTATCGGAAACTGTTTTTAGTTTTCATGAAAATTCTGGCTAGGCCTAACTAGGCTTTTTGGTAACGGTAAGTGCACAGTACCGGAAACGATAGTTACTGTCAAATCCTGTGGGCTGGAATAGATATTTTAGACACTTTAAGCTGAAATAAACATTATCATGCATATACAATATGTCATCATTATGTCACCAACTAAGATCCATGTTAATGCAAAGCTCACTTTCTTCCGTGTTTGTCTGGAGAATATTCTGTTATGAAGAAAGATCTCGAAAAAAAGATTTCACAGAACTTATATTTGGACTCTTCATGTAAGTAAAAATTCTGACCTGGAGAGCTGCATCCAACAACAGATCCACAACAATATCCCTCAAATGTCATTGTCTTTTGGAGCCAGAAGAGCTAACTTTGCTGTGGATTGCTTCAAGACAAAAAACCCACCAAATTATATCAGATCTCCTCTGGAAAACGACCCATCTCCCGCAAAGGCAGACAACTTCCTGACACCATTACAAGAGACAATGGAATCTGCTTTGAAAATCTATAAATGGTATAATTAGTGACTAACATTCTTGCAAGATGCTGTAAGAAATCATCTTGGCTGTTGCTGAATGGCACAGTAATGGCATCATAAAAATGGAATGGAGGGAGATTTATTTAGCCTTCAGTGGTCCAAAATTAGAGATTAATATTCTATACTCTAATTTATATGTTCAGCATTTTAACTTTAATAATTATACTTGTCATTTATCAACTTGATAATACATATTAAAGTTTCATTTCATTTCAAAAGAAAATCAAAACCTTTTCAATGATATAATGATTTTTTTTTTGATAACCCAATGTTTATTGATTGGCATTATTGATTTCTAGTTGTTTTAAAGTAGGTATAATGAAACAAACAAATAGAAAATTCACATCAAACCCATTCAGGAAATATCCTATCACATCAGATCGCCAATTTACTCATTACAATCTGCTTACAATGGTGGACCATGGTACCCAGTTCATATTGGCAACTATAGTCTACACGTAGTGCATGGTGCAAAAAACACCAGAAACTTTTACTGAAAGATATTACTGAGAATATCCAATGAATTCCAATGCTTAGCTCAGAAAACTACCAAAGCACAAATATCATTCATCCCTATAAAATTTGTACTGGTTAAAATGTTGATTTAAATTTTAGTGCAACCACCCAAACTTACTCCCAATCTGACCCACTATAAACAGCATTATGCTACTTGCTATGACTAAAAAAAAAAAACTAACAGAGCAGGATTGTGATTTGGGGGTGGGGGGAGGAGGTTAAATCCTGCTTCCAATAACCAAGTTGCCAGTATTCAACTGTACCTTTAGTGTCATGCAATAAACAGGTATTAGCATGTAGGCAGTTTCCATTGATTGTGACCATAACCTTTCACCATGCCCCTTCAAAATTTAGTCAATATTTGGTTACCAGACATTACAGTGTTGATTTTTCTAATAAAAAATGTGCATTTTAGAACGACATATAATCAAATTTCTTGTCGATTTTGCTTTTGACCCAAAATTTAATCATCTCAAGATTATTAGTCAAGGAACATTATGATAAAGTTTGAAAAATTTCTGATTATAACGTTCACTTGTAGGCTGTTTACAGACAGACACACACGTACCTACAGATAAACAGGGATGAAAACATAGCCTTCTTTCCCACTTTGTTGGCTGAGGTAATAAACAGGGGCGAAAACATAGCTTCCTTGTCAACTTCGATGACAGACATTATAAAACGTTATTGTGTATTACAGTGATTCAACCTAAAGTTGGCGGCAATGGGTCTTTAAGGAAAAGAAGTTGTACACACCATGTGATACAAAATTGCTAATGTTATGGAATTATTGTTATATCATATCTTACCTTGACTTTTCAAATGTCTTTCCCAGACTAAGACTTCCAAAGTAGGAAGGTTATTTTAGTTATTATCCTTGCTGGTGAGTCATAGATGTCAAACAGACAATATAATCCCCTTCAAATGTCCTCTTGACATTCATATCAAGTGCCGATGTAACTTATCAACCAAAATCTACCCAACATTTTTTGGTGTATATATCAGCCAAAACTCATCCCTCCTTATTTGATTCATCACCTCGGGACCTGACGGTGTTCCATCAACAACATGGTAATGATGATAACAAACATCATCTTTCTCTAGCTATTCCACATTATTTCCAGTAGATGAGATATAATGCGCAAGATGTAAAAATTACTTCGTTGTGACTTTTAACCAAAGCCCATATGAAATAAAAATTAAAACGTCCTTTACACAAGTGACATGTTTAACGTGACATCACTCCGATACAACAAAAGGACTCAGTGCAGACACACACAGGTCCAGTTTCGGATTTGGGGGGGGAGGGGCTTAACAGGCTTAAGCCCCCTAAAATTGACCAGAAATAATGGTAATGAGAACAGACTATTAAAGACTCCCACAGACAAGGTCTGACCTGTTAGTGCAAACAGGGTGTTTTTGCTTGTCAAAACCAAAAGGGAATTTAAATCCCTTCCTCTAAATCACAATCCTGGATCTGCACCTGAGGTCAATCAAACTCTTGCCTAATGAAAGGAATTTTGGGTGTACCACAAAAAAAAAACTTTTTAACTGGACCACCCTAGAGGCAGTTTCAGCAGAAACTGGAAACTAGAATGTTGATACCTAATTTTGAGTTTTGCAGCAGGATCTAGGATAGAAACAATGCATGGTGACCCAGAGTAGATCATACATGACTTCAAACTTGTCAAATTGCATGATGTACAAAACTTGTAGGCTAGCAACTTTATAAAATCTCAGAAGCTCTAGACAAACAAGTCATACTTTCCTCTAAGATTTTCAAACTACAGTTTATTCTTAAAATGAGCAGAGTTTGCAGAATTTAACAAGTTTTAATTATTTCATTTTGGTAATTGGCCAACAAATTTAGCTGCAATTAACTTTTAAACAAGTGTTTGCAGAACTTACCATGTTTTAAGCAAGCTATTTTTGCTTTAATTTTGGTAATTGCCCAAAACAAATTGAGCTGCAATTAAGATTTAAACAATTAAACAAAAGTTTGCAAAATTTACTGTTTTATATTTTAAGCAAACTGTTTTTTTTTACATTGATAATTGCTGAAACAAATAAGATTTTAGCAAGATAAATTTATGATTTGAAAACACATTTGAGTTGTATAACACAACCTACTAATCATTTTTCAAGCCACATAAATCCTATAATAAAGTTGGCAAGTAGAATTCTAATAGTTGGCAAGATCATCTTAAAAATGATGATATGCCAAATGTCCTCATACACCTTTGAACAAAATCATATCCCTACAAACTTTCAAGATATCAGAAATTTAAAATTTGCTCATCCCAAACTAATTTATTAAAATGATTTTCTTTTTCCATACATAATTGCTTTTATAAATTTGCACTATAACTTACTTTCCTTTATCATACTTGAATTTTCCTAATAAACAGCACTGAATTTTTGAATAATCACATTTTTCAATTTTTGTTTAAATGCAGGCCTGCATAGAAGAATTTTTAAATTTTAGGAAGTGACTTGTACATGTGTTGTAGGCCTATTAAAAACAATCAAAGTGTACAATTTTTCACAAATAATTCCAAGTGCCCCATAAGATCTATCTAAGCCTATTTCAATTGGTACTCGACCCAAATAAAGAATGGGTAAACAGACATGTGCCATTGAGATGGAAATATAATTAAATAAATTAAAAACACCACAGCTCAAGACAAGTCTTTTAAGCCTAGCTCACACCTTTGTGTTTTTAGTTGCGTATAGCTGCGTTAGAAGACCACAGCATTAACGTAGCACTCCGCGGCAAAATATTCCGTAGCAGTCACACTGTTGCGTTGTAGCTCAAGTAGGTTTCGAAAGACAATTGCCTATGGTTGCATTTCATTTCACCTCACCCCAACTCGCTTTTGCTCATAACAGTACGATTTAATACGTGTATTGCTTGTCCCGTTGTGTGTTTACCTCGTTCGCCACTCGTTTGTTGCTCGCTAGTAGCTCGCACTAGCTCGTTTTACTGCTTACCCACTTGCCTTTAACTCGAAAGCTGTTCGTTCCTGCTCGCTTCCCGCTCATTCTGCTACGTGTCAGTACGGTTTGCTGCGTATGAGCTCGTAGAGAGTTGCATTAACATATAATTTCTTGTTATTTTGCCCTACCAGTCATAATCTCTGCGAATATAGATTTGGTGAACCATGGCTTTTGCAAAACACGTCTATTTTAGACTAATTTGAGATTTTGGTTCAGCTGGACGAAAAATGGCCAATAATGGTATGTGCCTGGGATATTGCGCATCGACGAAGTCATATCCGGCCTCAAAGTTGTTGGATTCAATCTTAGACCAGTGGAATAGATGACCAGGGTCAATTAAATAAGCTGATATGGGAACTAGAAGCCGAAAATCAAGAAGCATTCACAAACTTTTTAAGAATATGTTCTGCAATGGTTAAAGACCTAGAAAAAAAGCTGTGTTGGCCTACGTTAAGCAACTCGGTGTCGCTCATCCTTGCTCGAATTAGCTGGTTGCCACTCGTCTTAGCTCGCATGGATTTTGATCTTGCGCTCAGTTGCAGATGTTTGAAAAAAATTCAAACTAGCGAGCTCGAACGCAAAGCCTCTGCGCTAGTCTGCCTATTTACCTCGTATTAGCTTGTTTGATTGCGTAGTGCTGCGTTAGGTTGCGTCGGGACAATACGCAGACAAACGCAAGCTTGAAATGCAAAGGTGTGAGCTAGGCTTTATGCAAGAACAGAACTAAACTGAATCTTGTTTTAAGTTAGCAGCATTATTATACTACCTAGAATAAGGTCTTACTAAACACAATTGAACACCGCTGGAAACACCAGAGAACCATCAGGGCCTACTATAACAACGAATCTCAACACTGAGATTAGGTATGATAATACATTTTACATTTCAAAGCTTAAATTCCTTGAGATAAACATTCCAACATTCACCTCAATTTTTCAATAATTTTTCAAGAACTTAAGTTTTGAAATGTATATTTTATTATTCTTAAAAAATTTCACATAGGCAAATATTCTCTGGTGGTTACATTTTTTTGTATTGGGCTCCCAGAAGTCTGGTTTCCCAGTGTTCCTGAAGGTCTTGAGTCGGAACATCTAGTTGGCGCAGCGGTGGCATTTCGGGCTTCCAATCACAAGGTCGGTGGTTCGAGACTCACTATGGTCGACTGTTTGTGTTGCTAGGCAAGACACTTTATCCACGTTGCCTATCTCCACCCAGGAGTATAAGTGGGTACCTGGGAGGTATGAATGCCATATGCGCTGATTATGGCTGCAACATTATGAAATGGATTGTATTCCATAGGTGGTTGTCCCGATGACTGGGGGTAATACTTGTGAAGCGCTTAGAGGCCTTGGCAATAAGCACTATATAAATATCACATATTATTATTATTATTATTAGTCTGTAATCGAAAAAGTATGGTTGCCAAACTTTCTGTGCTAGTGCCTCCAGTATGAAACCAGCTCCCCATCTTGTAATAGAGGTGACATTAGTTACCACTTTTAAAAACTGTTAAAAGAAACATCTTTTCAATTAAAATTAATTTCCTTTCTTTTTTTCTTGTAAACAAAGCATTCTAAGATTTGATTATAGGAGCTATCAATGTTGTTGTTACTGTTGATGTTTTTATTATTACTATTATTCTTATCATAATTATTAGATGGATTCTGAAAAACAAAAATATGGGTTTTGCTAAAAATTGTGTACCTAACTATGTCATCTACAGTTGAACGTCTCTGTGTGGACACCTCTCATAAGCAGACACCTTCCATAACTGACCCTCAAAAGTCTGTTCTTCCTATTTAATCAGTGCATTTGGTACCTCTCATAAGCGGCCACCTCCTGTAAGCAGCTAATGTCACTTCTAGACTTTAAAAAAATGGATTTTTTCTATAATAATTTACCTCCTATTTGTAGCCACCTGAAAAAAATTGTGCTCTTTAAGACAACAAATGGGTAAGGCATGGGAAACCACCAAATTGACATGCAGGAAGTTATTGAGAAATAAGCAAAGAAACAACAGGAAATATAAACAAATACAAAGAAAATTTTGTTTCTATTTCATTCCATAAGTTTGGTTATAAATATCCGATTTTGATAATTGACTCTCATTTTAAAGTGTAATAAGGTTTCAATATTGACTCCATTTTTCAATTTTGCAACTTTGTGGTTTTGCCATGGCATGCCTCAAATACAATTCCTAGTACCATATACAAAATCCTTATAATGAATTAATGTTATTATATTTAATAGTGAAGTTTTTTTTGTATTGTATGCCTACCTAATTATCAGGAAGTTCATTCAGTGACGAAGACAATTGAGATAAATGCACAATTTATTTATAATTGTAGGTTTTTCTCTTGTAAATGGAAACATTTCCAGGACCCAAGGGCGTATGTTTACAGGATGTTCAACTGTAGTTTTTTTACATTATAACTAAGATTATCAAGTTGTTAAATATAATGATAAAAAAAGTTGTGATGATTTTTTATTCTTACGCTGTAATCTTTCCTTCAGTTTTCCTTTTACTTGGTTAGTATAGGATCTTTGCTTCATTATAATCAAATTTCACTACAGTACTTTTAAGAAAACATCAGAGTGTTAAAATGTAGGTCAGAACTCCAAGTATAAGTATAGTGTAATGATAAAAAGCAGGTCACAACTGACTTAGAAAAGGGGATTTAGAAACACAACTTCTGGAAGAACCATTTCAAGATTGATTTTAAGACCTTTAAGTCAAAGGAATTGATATATTGGTTATAGTGGTGTACTGTGAACAAATCCTAACAACACTAGAAAAACAGTAAGGTTACAGTAATATGTTTACTTTATTATTGGGATTCTCAGAATTCTGAATCCCAGAGTAATTAAACCCTTTTATGTCACATCTTCCATATCTCATACAGTATAGCTTTTTCATTTGCTTTACCGATGCTGCCCACTTATAAACTTCAAGCTTGTTTGTTACATATTAGTAGAAAAGTAAACATTGCAGCTTACAATATATTGTTTTACCTGGATGGTGATGTAAATGTTTTCTTTTTTGTAGATGAAGCAGGTAGCATGGAAATATGCTTGTTGACCCAGGGTAGATCATGCATGAAATACAGTTCTACACTCTTCTGATTTTTGTCAAATTAGTAGATAGTAAACATTTCATCTTACAACTGGTGATTTTTGAATGGTGATTAAAATGTTTCTTTTTTTGTAGATACAGTAAAGCAGCTAGGATAGAAATATTGCTTAGTGACCCAGGGTAGATCATGCAGGAATTCAAAGGGTTAATAATTACATGGTAAAAATAACAAATTCAGTCATCTTTTATTTTTTTTATTTTTTTATTTTGTATAAGATTATTTTGTATTCAGGGATAGTGAATAAGTAGTCTACTTATTAGTATTCATCAATAAGTTAAATTTATTAGTGAACTACTGCTAATAAATATATAGTATCTATGTTAATAAACCAAAGGTTTTTTTTTCAGAAACTATTAGTCATTTATATTTTGTACAACATACAAAAAAGAACTAATCTGTACTAGTACGTGATGTATCTGTTCTCCATAGTCTACACTGACAGGTTAAATGTATTAGTAAACTCTTTTCAAAAATATATCCAAGTTAATAAACCCAAGGCTTAATTAGTTAATTTTATTTTTTACAATATGCTAAACAACTAATATATATCCATGGGAGGCATATCTGCAACCCCTAACCTACATTAAAATCGTGTGTATACTATCAGCTATTAAATATATCTATCCTAAACCCAATGTCTTCTCAGAACTAATTTAATTATTTTTATTTTGTACAACACTAATTTGATCCTTAGGAGGTATACTGTCATCCTCTAGTGTACAATGATAGGCAATGTAGTGACATGCTTGTTAAATATATCCGTGTTAATAAAACAGAAGTCCTCATATGTTTACTGTGATTAGTACAGCTACAGAAGAATACACATGTTCCTTATGACATTTCCTGCAAGGCAGACAGATATGCTAGGCATATTATGTCATAGTTAGAAATTATGCCATATTTAGATAAATTTAGTTACCGGTAAAAATTAATGATGTAAAGTGTAATCCTTATGTATATTTAAGTAACCAGGGATTTGCAATGACATGTCTTCTTGCCGGTGAACTCTGGAAGGGATTTACACAAAGGCCCAGATTTCCGATGGGACTTTTATTCATAATATTATTCCTGTTCATTAAGAATGTTAATAGGTTACTCAATTGCAGTGTCAGTTGTATAATTAATATCCTAATTTTGATAGCAGTGGGTAAAAAAATAACATCACATAGTTTTGATAATATAGATATACAGAACAATTGAACTACAAAAAGTTGTATATAATATGAAAATTGACTAAGTAGAATTTTCATTCTGTTGTTTCAGATTGAATGGTATTTAAACAGTCCTTCTTTGGGAAGAATTGAGCAAAAATGCAGCAACATCCAATACAGTTAAATTAAATCATAGATAAATCATTAAAGAAAGTTAAATACAATGTGCAAAGAAAGACTAGATGTTATAACCCATGTAGCATAACTCGCAATGGATTTAGTCCCATAAGGAAATTGTGTGAAAAAGTTTTCCGACGGGATTCGAACCTGCGACCTCTCGCTATCCTGGTGAGCGTCATAACCATTAGACCAGAGAGACTTCATGGTTGAACAGATTCAAACAACCGTCAAGTACACATAATGCTGCCCTCATAGGGCGAATACCAGCTGCAAATATACGGCGGTAAATATGATACATTTATAATATAAAAATTACCGTTGACACTGTTATATCATAGATAAATTATTAAAGAAAGTCTTTCCAGATGTATATGTATGTATCCTTCACTGAAGACCTAAACAATTTAATAAGCAGGCAACAAAACAAAGAACAGATATTACCAGCACTAACCACCCGCTTTTAAACTGATATGGCGAAAGTACAGTATATTTTCCTTACACAAAGCACATTTTTTTTATAATTTATTCAACTTTCATTCTAATAATATTAATTAAATTATAAATTGCTTATAAAGTACAGTTTAACAGAACACATACAATAACGCATAAATTTTGAGCTACACCAGTCCCAAAGCTATACAAGTCCCAAACCTAGTGCAGTTATGTTAATCTTAATTCATCATGCTTTGCCAAAATATCTTTATTGAATTTATTTTAATACAACTCAAAATTTGTTTCCTATACAATTATATGAGATTTAAAATTGATTCTTTGTTTTATAATAATGTTTTTGATGTTTATTTTCATTGAAGTTAATATTTACTAAAAAGAGAAAAATGTTTTTTTTTCACTGCTTACATTCAAATTTGGATAAGTACGGAAATAAAATATGTAGTTATTACTGAGACTAGTACATCATTTATTATTATTTATTTATTTATTTGTTGCATTACAAAGCTGCAGCAAAACCTAAAATGCTTATATTACAATTATAGAATGTCAATAAACTTATGATAGAGACATATTACATACAAAAATACACAAAATCAAATAATGTAGATTGATGGTCAGATTTTGCCAACAAATTTTAGCCTACAAAAAAAATGGGACATAAGAAAAAAAATATTAATTTTTAGAAAATATATTAAACCTGAGAAAGAAGTTTGTGATAAAAAGTTTTTTTTTTGTTCTTGTATTTAGCAACCAAATAAGATGTAAAGTTTTTGACCTACAGTACATAACAAATTAAATAACATTCTAAAAATGTTCTGAAATAGATTCATTTCCGAATATCTTGAGGTGATACATCTCAAATTTCAAACCCTCAAAACATTTTCTGTATCCCTGAGATGTATCTTCCATAATTAACTGTCTGACGTGTTTAATGTTGCAAGGCTGATATGAAACACCCTTAAAAGATATTGAAAAGTGTTTAGTAGATTTAAACAGAATGGACATGTCGAGAAAAATTTTAATTTCAGTATCAAGTGGGAGCCTTTATTTATAAAGTAAAAAATGTTGGTTAAAAGGTAATATGTTGCCAAATTCAATGAGAAAACAGAATCAATTCAATTCCCTGAATTAAAATCTGCTAACACAGAATTCAAATTATCATAATCCCTGCTATAGGATTCCACTATGATGGCAGTTTCTGACAGCTTTTTTAAAAATATTTGCCTATACTACACATGCCCTCTTTAGTTTCCCTATCAACTCTCAGGTATTTGCAACATCAAAACATCCTTCACTTTATGTGCCCTCTATATTATTTTAAACTGATTATTTTGAAAATTTTATGATGTTTATGATTTTACCGACAAATGTTTTTGTTATAAAATTATCCAATTTTTAAAAATTTTTATTCATCATGCTTATCTGAATCATGCGGTGTACAAAACTGCATCCTTTAGACATTTCTTGGTAAAAAATGACTGCCATGATGTCATAATTATGCTTTAAATTACCAATTTTTCCCCTTTCACATTAAGGCAACACCTTGCCCACCCAAACATAAAAAAATCAAAATAATCTTATTAGTATTTATTTGGCATTTATTTTTTTAAAACGCCTATTTTCCTTCCCGCACAGGTGGGATTAACACTGTGCAGTGAAAGAAAGATTAATCAACAGAGTGTAGGTATCTTATCAGAGCATAATTAAAATATGACACAATTAGAGTTGACAGTTTAAAATACACGTTTGAAAAATATTTCATATGGAAATTATTTTTGTTATTGTACGTGTTTATGATAATAATAATTGTCTGGTTTTCTGTGGAAAACCTTCATATCTAATGAGACTAAGTACCTACGCACTACCCAGAAGTAAGTCTGGATTGACTTCTTCATACTAAACTGTGGATTTGATTCCCTTGAGTAATACACACTTAATGACATTAAAAGTGGTCATGTGACAGTCTACAATATAATGGGGTCATTGGCAGTATAGCGAGGAAAACAGGATCAAAACGTTCCTTTGTGGAAATATTGTAGTTTATGATATTATATAATTATCTAAGTATCCATAGATGCACTCTGGGGGTAAATCATGGAATATTGTCCTTTAAAAAATCATCTTATTCGGTGTTTTCTGTTTGGGCACAGCTATTTTGTTGTTAAATCTACAGGCGAAACCAGGATTTTTTTACCTGTAAACGGTGTAAAACACTGAAAAAAAAAATCACCCGAATGGGCCCTTAGTATACTGTATGTGAGTTCTCACCACAAATGAGTTTAATGGTCGGAAGATGAAAATCTAGTTATTTGGTATATTCTAACACATCACAGTATTGCAATGTGAAACTTAAATGTTATTTTTAAGTAGATCCAGTATATTCAGTAATGCATCACAAAATGTTTTTAAGTATATCACCTACAAATAATATACAAAATATAATTAAAATACCAATACCAAGAATTATTCATAAGGCCCCATAAAAAAAAATTATTAGCTTATCACAGTACCAAAGCATAAAAACTGATGAGGGGGAGGTTTTTTTAACCAAGCCTTCAATGTTGTAGTGATCCTTCATTGGGCCACATAACCCATTATTTTAGAATCACGCAAATATGACGCCCATGTTTTGTTGTGCACTCAAGGATCGTTTATATTATACAAATATATACTGAGATGAAAAGCTCTGGTTAAAACTATGGGTCCCAAAGTGACTAATCCAGAGCCTTTCATCTTAGTATATATTTGTTTTATATACTGGATTCATACATTCTTGTTCATGTAGATTCCCTTGTTTATTTCTAAAAAGCCTGTTTTTCTTGTCGATCGTTCTTCCAAAATCGCCGATAAAAAAAATCACGCTGGACCGCTATATTTTCGCTATTTACTACGCTGTGCGCAACGAAATTCGTATATCGCAATAAAACAAATTTAAAGAACTTTTTAACTTCAATTTTTATATATTAGTTAGATAATTGTATATCTTATGTTGTGAAAAAACTTACAACTCCTGAAAATTTAATATATCAACAAAATGTGTGATTTATTTCTAGGCCCAAAACATGTAAATTATTGCCGCGGGCAATGTTGCCTCACGAGCACCCAAATTTAACGATCCAAATCGTCAAAGTTGAACTCTACCAGCGCCGAGTCACATCAGATAGCGCCATCTGGTGTTGAAATTGGGACAGAGTCCGTAAATAGTCTTTTACTATTTACGGATCCGTAAATAGTACTTTGGTGGTTGGATTATGTTTGATCACGTGGCACGCTTTTAACCAATCAGTGAACAAGGATAAATCAATCCAGTATATAATAATTTATGTTAAAAAAAGAGTTTCAAGTGAATATTAAAGAAAAAGAGATCGTTTGAATAGTAAATTGAGTAAAAAAAAAATTGGGATTTCCCCAAAAGTTATGCACACGGGAGTGTTAAACTAATATTTTTTTTTTATGGGACCACATTCCTATATCAAAACTTATCTAAAAATATATTATATAATAAAATGCAGGTACCACAATACTCAAAATTAATTAAACCAAGTTTACAAAAAAGGCTCCAAATCTGAGATTATTTTAGGAAGTTCGTTTACACATTACAACATATTACATTCAATTAATTTCACAAGTGTATACATACTGGACTAGACAGATACATGTACACAAGTCAGCATAGAACAGGGGCGGATCCAGGATCCACCGAAAGGGGGCCCATTTCCAGATCCGGGTGGGCGTGGCTGCCCATTTTATTCAAAATTGTGCAAAAAAAATATATTTTTTGGTTTTAAAAGGGGGGCCCGGGTCTATTGTCCCCCCCCCCTCCCACCTTGGATCTACACCTGTAGAATGTGAAGTATACTCGAAAAATGGGTCGCAGACCCTCCGAAAAACCAAATTTCATAGTAAACTGGCTCTTTTTTGAAATCCAAAAAATCATGAAACCAATCATTCACCGGTAAAAATTTGCCTGAACGGGTGTTAATTCCAGACCACCTCTGGAGATAACACCGCAACAGCCTGATATGCTAACCCTGCAATTAACTGGATATTTACCGGTAGGGCTAACAATTCACAGCAGGGAACCTTTTACAACTTAATCTGTTTTTAATCGCTTTTCCAATGGTTTACTCGATTTGGACACCGGGTTGAACATGAGTAAAGAGTTTTTTTTTATGTTTATAAAGAGAGGTCCACATATTTTCGTATTCATAATTATTTTCAATATCCCAAAACCTATTTATTTGAGTATGGACTACTGGAGGTCGTAAGAGCCCATACTATGTCAAATGTTGCTCCATTGCAGCAATAATTTTATAACAAGGACAGACTGCTTTCATAACTCTGTCTTTAACATGTTTGTTAGACTGTTCAGAGTCCTGCCTGTGGACCTCGGA
>JAOTQE010099245.1:0-14031 GCA_025631205.1 Nesometra sesokonis
TTGTGTTTGTATTATTTTTAGGCCTGTGCCTAGATATGGATGTCAATTTCCGAAATAAAGAATGAAATGAAATGAAAATGAAATAATCTCTTTACGGAAAAAACAATCAAGAGAAGTCAAGAGCTTATATCAACTAATATATTAAAAATTGTATACCGAAACATCTAAAACACCTACACTAAAATAAATACTTTTAATACCAAAATTATTACAGTGCCTAAATGAAAACTACTAATATGAGTAATTTATAAGATTTTTTTTTCTTATAAGAATAAACATAAATCAATAATTTCTGACTTGTTGTTTTCATTATAAAACGCTATCATTTTAAATGAGTACTTCGAAATTCGTTTAGTTAGCTATGTTAAAATGTATGTTAAAATCTATGTTATACAGTAGTTACATTAGAAAACCATATACGAGGAGTGTACAGGGTTCTTCAATTCACACATGAGCCATAGTGCACACGGATTCGAACCAACTGCTTAACGTCTCATCTGAAAGATGATGCTCCAAAACTTCTCGAAGCCGGTACTATTATCTATACGGTTCAACGCACAAGGTACTACCACGGCTTAGCTAAATGCTAAAGTATAGCATTAGAACAAATTATGATACGTACTTTCCCTTTTTCCTTTCTTTACAAGGATATGATAATTTTTATATCGTCACATTTCAGAAATGACAAAAAAACAAAAAAAAAAACAAAACAAAAATGTTCTTTTAAAATCTACGACAATCCAAATTGAAAATTAACATGAATTCCTGGGGAAAGTATACTCCACTAGGGCCCTGCCGACTCAATTACCTCTTATCTTGCCGTGGGCAGATGAATGAGCGCCTGTCGGGCAGCAGGACATGACGTGACCCTTAGGGGCGTAGAAAGTCATATGTATATGTAACATCTTGTCCACAGCGCCTTGAGACTCTACTCTATAAGGCGCTATATGAGTCGAACTACATTACGTTACATTATTAATGCCAAAGAAGTGCTTAATACATCAATGTTTATGTAATGTGAAAATTTATTATTACTGATGAAATTTGTATAACTATAAGCGGAATACCGAAAATATTGTACGAACCGTGGCGAACTATTGAACGAGTCGACGATGAGTTTAATATTTTGCAACAGGAGTAGAATATTTCTTGGTATCTCCCGAAAATATGCATTCTATATTATAATTATCATATTTAAATAATTTACTTGCAAGTTTAGATTTGTTGTCAGGTTTAGCCTAGGCCTAGGGCCTAAGTGTTTTAAAATGCATGTCCTTAGGCTTCTTAGGCTTCTTTCGAAGATATTCGACATAAACGTTAGCAGCAATTATGTATTACGATTATTACTTAGACATTCGTTATAATCTTTGTAAACTGTGCAAAATGTTGACCTTTAACGGGTGGTTCTCTAAAAGTGCGTTCGCAATTTGCAGGTCGCACTATTGTCCTGCAGTGTACGCACATCCGGTTTCTCGAACATACAATCGTCGCGTTGTGAAATCAGGTGACAGTGTCTTGGGAGTTGGGTATTACCCTTCCGCGCTTCAATACTACATAATGTTGAACAGATTAAAAATAACATAATTGAATAAATAGGGGCCTATATAACATTTAATGCTTTGAGGGGTATACGAAAAATATTGTATGAGCTGTCACAAAATATTGGACGGGTCGACGACGAGTTCAATATTTTGCCACAGCAAGTATAATATTTTTTATATCCCCGAAAATGGGCATTCAATATTATAATTCTTATTCAGACTCTCAACAATTATATTATTTCTCAATACTTTTTTTTCAATATTATGTAAAATTGAACCGCTTTAAGTCAATATTGAACATTGAACAATTAGCCTACTCTACCAGTTGAAGGCATTATAATATGCTTCAGTGTATGCCTACCCTTACTCTAATATATAAAAAAACATGTGTATATGGTGCATAATTGAAACAAAATGTGTTAAAATGATCTACATCACGTGAGAATTTCCGCCATTTAAAGATGGCAGGCCAATCACTGAAACCATTTAGCGATGCATTGTCATTTTGAAGGGAATGTTCAGTGAGCATTTAATTCCATTCCACCTATACGTACTTTATAATTAAAACGATTCAGTTATTATTACAGGTTTTTGACAAAAACAATAAAAAGTAAATTAGATATTATTATTATTATTATTAATATTCTTAATAATATTAATTAATAAGCTTATTTTTTAAGAGATTGAATATGCCTGAAAAATAAAACTGAATTCCTATTTTCAGACGATAAGGAAAATATATGATTCGCTGTGACAAAATATTGAACTCGTCTTCTCGTTCAATATTTTGCCACAGCTCAAACAATATATTTCGTTATCCCCTAAAAAGTATTCAATATCATATAAATATTGAACCGCTAAAAACTACATGAATAATTATCTAATGCCTATTTTTGGAGGATACAGAAAAAATATTGTACTGGATTTGGCATAATATTGAAATCGTCTTCTCGTTCAATATTTTGCTATAGCTCATAAGATATTTTTCGTTATCTCATCAAAAGCATTCAATACAACCTGTAATATTTAACCGCTAAAAACTACATAAATGAATAATAATCTAATATATTGCACTTTGAATTGTAGCAATAGGGAATTTAATAAACGATATTTTATTTTGAATATTCCTAATATTTCAGAAAATTATGTTTGCTATTTATTAATAAATTACCGGTAAATTCGAACAAGCAATAAATAATAGGAATTAAATAAGCACGTGGCTTTTCTGTTCATGTGTTCAGGAACGGGAAACCCCAATACAGATTAGCGCATTCATCTTTGTAAACCCTTGTTTACGGATGAAACAAATTTGAAAAATATGTATTTTATAACGCATTTGGAGCATAAAGAATCTGGTGCTGATTGTTGATATATTCTATGGATATTCTACACAGTTGGTAAACATATTTTTTTTATAGCTGTATGTCCGAACATGACATGAATGGCAGATAATTTTTACATCATTGATGTTTTTTTATTATTAGATATTAGGACAAGTGTGAGTTAGCGTTCGTTGACAGAAATACAAAGCGGTGTTTAAGTATACGTTGTACAACCTGTAAAACACAACCTCGAGACATGAGCTGACATATAGGCCTATCTAAGTAGACTCTATAAGGTCATTTTACAAACAATTATTAAATATTACTACCTTGCCAATACGCTCAACTCCCACAAAACGCTTTTTGGGCGGCCTTTTTACGATTTTTCTTCTAATGTGTTTGTAGGCCTACAAATCAGCTAACAGCCATGGAGAAAATGCTGTACTATATCTAGTTCGTGGATTATAAAAGCTAGAATTAGGAGTGTATTCAATCAGTAAACGGCGCAGGGTGTGGGGGAGCTCAACCCTCATCTAATTTTGACAAGCATAAAAAGTGACAAAACAAAAAACGTTATGTCCCTTGTCTGGCGAATTCGACAACTTTGTGTGTTCCCTGGTATTACTTGTTCTCTTATATTTTGGTTCTTTTCCTCACAATGCGTGGGGGCGGGGGTATTCATTCTCTAAAGCGGGATACTCGCAACCTCAGTTTTCATATTAAAGCCTACTAACGTATTTTTTATCTTATATTTTTAGTTTTAATATATTCGTTCTAGAAAAGTATGTAATATGACATGACAGATTATGACAGACATATAACATTAAGAGGAGCAAGGGGGGGGGGGTGCCAAAACGTAAATCAATTTTCAGCTTAGGGATGTGCTGTTCTCAGAAAAGAAATTAAATAGTAATTAATTTTAAATTGAACTAAAAAAGAAATATTCTAAAAAAGCAAAGAAATAAAAGGAATATTCCCAATGTATATTTTAAAAAAATGAACCTGTCATCATTTTTAAGTGACGACTTGTTTGTTACTATTTGTTACTAAAACACGTGGTAATACAAGGAAAGGGAACCCCGACTGAAGGGGAAACCCCAATGGTACGTAGCCTCAAGCAAACCGCAATGCAAGCTCACTATTGTTAGTCCCTATTATTGTATACTTTCATTCATCGATTTTAAGCCTGGACAGGTATTACACAAAAAGCAATTGTAAAAGCATGCATACCTTTCAAGTATACTCAACTCTCAGAAATCTATCACAAGTTCCAGTTTCAATATGTTACAAGTTATAATAGTATTTTAGAAGCCTCGGCTACAAAGCACTTTTCTATTACTCACATCGCTCGCTCACCCTCTAGTCAGGTAAACGTCGCGACCTTCTTTATTTTCAACCTCGTCCTGTATGGACCACCATAGAAAATTTAGAAAACACCCCTATTCGGGGCAACCGTGTACAAAATCCAGAAATGTAAATGATCATTCCATAACGTAATAACTTATTGATTTTTAATTTCAAAATAATTCAACATTTTAATACTAAATAGGCCTAACAAAAAGTTAATTAATTGACTAGTTTTCAGTAGGTGGTAAAAAATAATACCGGAGTGTGTCCCAACATTAAATACCATTGGGTAAATAATTCAGAAGCTACGAGCGATTTACTGAAAGTATTCCCTACGTGGGTTGGAACCACGACAGGTTTAGTGGCGGTAGTGTCCCTATTTGCAATACATTGCCTATTTTTGTTTTCAAAACTTATTTTGTGGGCTTACCAGTGGCGTGTCCAGGGCGGTGCTTAGTCGAGCACCCGCTAGACAGTTAGGTGAAACTACGGTAATTTTCGCACTTAAAATATAAAGATCAGGGCCTTGAGCACCAACCTTCGGAGGAAATAAATACCCCCTTCAGAAGAAACGAAGTACGGTATAAGTTGAGAAGACGATAACCATGTAGCCACCAGTAAATTCGGTCCGGTTTCCACCTGACCAGTTTTAGCACTGGTCTATCACATCATTACCTGATTGATTTTCATGTCACAAAATGTTGATTGGTGAAAATTTCCTACTATAGGCCTAATATATAGTAAATTATTATAGTATTGAGTATGGAGGGTACAATAAAGTGTGTATAATTGTAGTCACTATGGTCATCTAACCACAATTAAAATCTATAAATTTATCAGGTGATACATAGAATTTACATTGTTAATTTAAAACATTTCAAGACCTGTAGCTCATCAAATGGTTTTGTTTAATTAAATGCTAAACTTACAGGGTAGGCCTACATTCTTTCTTTCAACATAAAATCGTCATCATAAAAAACAATTTGTATTTTCAAATCGATAATTTGTGATCTTTTGAAACATTTGTTTTCATTTAATCACCGTCTATCCAACTGGACTTTGAATTGACTACTAATGTGATAAAAAAAAACTTTTTTATATCTTGTTACGCACTTTTTTTAACAATCTACTAAAAGTAGGAGGAAATAAAAATAAGAATAAAATTGTAGTTTTAACTTAGCAAATCTTGCCTATAAAACGGAGGATACAATTTAAAGAGAAAGATTATTTTGAAAAAAAAAAACAATTAATGGTTATTAAGACAATAGGCCTACTTACATTCAAATTTTGAATTAGTAATAGGCCTATTCAAGGGTTTGGTACTAACAAGTCAAAAATAAATGTTAGTTTTATTTCGAATTCCAACTTTCTGAGTCGGTAGGTTCGCAAAACAAGATATAAAAAAGTGAAACACAAACCTCTGCGCTGTTTGGAATTTTATTTAGGCTCTGTGAAGCTTTCTGATAGCTAAGTAATTGTGAATTGTAAAAGTCATAAAACATTAAAAAAATAAAATTATTTCAAATAATTACAAGATTACTCATTAATATATCATTAAATTTGAGTCTAAATATTCTTAAATAGGAAAACTGGGAGCTCTTGGTGGCCTTGGCCCCAGTTAGAATTTGCTCGCTTCGATCGCAATCTAAACATTAAATGTCGTAACTATGGCCCAATGTCATACCATCATCCATATGAAAGTCGTAACACATACGATTTTTTTCTGTTTGTCACTGTCGAGCTTGAGTACTCACCCTTCCTCACCCCTTCTCCAATACCTAGAATGCCACTGCTTAAGGACAATGTAGCCTATATTTCGCCATACGACTGACTGTGTCGTGCGACGGTCATACGACGGTCGCACGACTAAACCGTTGCTCTCTGTGTGCGTGGTTTCCAAATGCGATTACGGTTTCTACTCATCGGCCGACGGTTTTTTAGTGATTCAACAGGGAAATCACTAAAAAAAACGTCGGCCGAGGAGTAGAAGACTGTCATCCCGTCTGGCAACCACGCACGCAGGGAGCGACGGTTTAGTCGCGTGCGGGCGCAGTGCAATGGTGGCGCCAGCGGGGAGACCAGCCACCCTCTCCCGTCGGGGAAGGCTGGCTCCCGTCGGGGAAGATTGACCTTTTTCGTCGGGGAAAAGCATAATAAAAATATTGTATAAGTGACCCCAAAAAATAGGAAGTAGACATAAAATGGGCCAAGAACGGGAAAGTAAGGTTTTTTTTGTTTTTGTTTTGTTCATCAAAACCAAACGGGCAACCACGTCCGCCCGGAATTACCCCTGTCGGTGACCATGGGCCCTCTATCGGGGACCATCCCCCCGGTCGGGAAAATCCTGGCCCCACCACTGACGCAGTGAGTGCCTGGCTTTAGTCCACAAATAATACTAGGCCTATAACATCCCTTCACTCGGTAGTTGGTTAGTCTGTTTTAGTCGGTCGGTCAGTCTGTTTTAGTCGGTCGGTCAGATGCCTAAGTCAATTCGTCGTGAGCTTCTCTCTGACATCTTCTAATATTTAAAGTTAGAATGGAAACTCGTTAGTTATATAATTTCCATTTAATCTTTTCTATAACAGCTACTTTCCATATCATAGCTGTATAGACAGTAAGTGTCAGACTTTGGATAAACTCGGCGACTGACCAGAATTTTTGAAGTTGTGTGTCGGTCAAAAGTATCTGTTTTTATTTATTAGATTTTATAGTATTTTATATAATTGTTTTTATTTGTCATCTAATTTTGGTATTTTTGGAAAGGACAAAGAAGAAGCTGAAGACGATAGTACATTTTATGAACACAAAATACATTCACTATATTATTTCTTCAAAGAAACTTCGGTCGTTTCGTTGCTCTGATTTTATGAAGTATGTTGTAGTGGGGTCTCTTTTTGCAGATTTTCGAATAGTATAGGAAAACACACCTGTTTGGTTTCTAATGTTTTCACTTGTCTTTCTACATTTCCTAGCTAGTATATGTTGGTGTTAGGAGGAATTGTTCCTGGAAATAATCATCACTCAGGCGTAGTGATGCCGATTTTTAGGCAAGTCTCTCTCCGTTCATCGGTGCTCCATTTGAAAGTGAATGTTTATTTATTACTACTTCGGTTTGAATGCTAGCTTGGCGATTTTTTTTTATTTAGGCCAGGTAAAAAGAAAAATTAATACTTTTAAGAAAAAAATATGTGCCGTAAATTTGGCAATATGTACATCAGGTCTTTGTCTTTAAATGCTGAAAATGGCAATGTTCTGCATTGGGTATTTTGTCACATTGAAAAAAATAAAATGCAAAGTCAAAAAATGATGCGCCAGATGGCAGGTGTCACTTATGGCGCAGTGCCAAATTATCCCCCCTGGCTGCAAAGGTCTTACCCAGACCACAATGTGTGTTTCAACAAAAAATATATATATATGAGGTTAGTCACTGTATTTCTTCATGGAAAAAGAGACTCCACAGTTTGTGATCAGGATGAAGGACACAACAAGCATTTAGTAAAGGAAGTTAAACCTTCTTTCATTCCGGTACGTCAAATTGCGACATGCGTTTTAACCAAATACCTTTGAACTTTGCCAATTTATATGCAATAATCAACCGTATATGTGTGCAGATTTTCAAGAAGCTAGTTTATTGCACATAGGAGTAAGAGAGTTTTGAAATAAGTGACATTTTTTTGCCCCCCCCCCCCCATATATTGCAACAAAACAAACAATAGGCCTTAAAAAATAAAATCCGGCTTTACTCTTTTGACGTTTATGCCTATATATTCAGTGGTTAACAAGTATGCTTTTTATTTAGTCTGTATACATCAATCAAAGTTGATTCTTAAATAATGTTCTTCGTTTATGTCATTTTTTTTTTCATTTTAGCGTAGACGTCATCAATACTGTAGTCAAGTATTTTGTTTTAATTGTGAATGGAAATTTATCTAGGTTGACCAAAAACTGTGTCAAGGGAAGCAGTATAACCCAACGTATTTATAGCCAAGAAAAATCCAGAAGTACGGTATTCAATTTAATTATAATTAAGATTTTTTTTTAAATGTTTAGAAAATAATTTCCTTATTTAAAGTGTGAGTCAAAGAAAATTACAAGAAATTTCGTCCAGTATTAAACTCCTAAATAGTGGAAATTAATGTTCGATTGGAATTAAGCTGCAGACAAGGACAAGTTTAAGAAGGACTTATCTAAAGTAAATTGCCGTAAACCCATATTAACTAATTTTGATTTCGTCATATCTATCATGATACACTGTACTATTTTTTGTAGGCCTATTAGTTAGTTTTTGTTTTGTTCATTAGTTATTAAATTTTAAATTATATTATGCTTGTTGCGCATTTCTTTTTGATTATGTCTCTATTTGAAAAGAGAAACCATAATGGTAGTTTATGCCAGAATATGCCTATAACTTTGAGTAAAATACGTAACCCACCGCATACATACCTTACACACTCATAATAAAGCCGATGGCTTTAAACTTAAGATGCTTCAGGGAAAGGCACTGCGAATTTCGGACATATGAGATGGTTAAATAATATAGCACACGTTAAGGATAGAGGGCGGGTTTAGATGGGGAGCGGCCGGCCCAGGGGAGCATACCCACGGACACCCTAACAAAAACTTAGCTCTTCACCCCCACCCCCTTTTCCAAAAGTCTGCATCGGGCCCTGGTTGATATGCACTTGATGCAAGTTAATGGGAAAATAGAACAAGAAAAAATAAACTGGTAAGTTCAAGTTCAAGTTCTTTATTTCACCAATTCATATGAAACAAAATAGTATAATAAAAATCGGTGTGGTTGGCCAGTAAAGCGGAGCTCGTGTTTCAGCCAGCCTGGTGCAGTTACATTTACAAACAACAAGCATACAGGACAAGGGTGCAGTACATACAAATAAGAGTGATAACAGAAATTGCACATACTGGCGTACCAGTATACCGAAAAAAGAAAGATAAAAAAGGTTACATTTGTATCCATAATGAGTCGAAAAGGTCACCGGCACAAAAGGAGCATACAACTTTCACTTTAATGAAATTGAAGTTTTCAAACGACGATTGGAAACAGAAACAGAAATGGCTACCTTAAATATCTTTCGATACTTTTTTGGTAATTTCAATTAAAAAAAACCAGAGAAAATATTTAGGTCCATTTAATTTAACTCCTAAAACCAATGTTCCGTTTGGAATTCGAAATTCTGACAACGGTGAAATCCAAAGCCGATGTTGCGTCAGCTTCTAAATTATGTTTTCACCTTGAAATTCGTCATCCATTCTTAGTTTGTGTGATTACACTTGGCATTGAACAAAATTGAAAACTACTTCATTGGATTATGGCAAAAAACAAAAAAAAAAAACAAAAAAAAACATAAGACCAAATATCTACCGAAATTAATCATGTATTTTGGACATAATAAATTACGCTCTTCCACTTGCTCTAGAGCTCTTTCACCATTCAGTTCAAGACGGAGCTACGGGGGACTGATTCAACCATTTATCTGTTCTCTGTTCTCGTACAAAGTCGTATGGTGATGGAGCATTTTCTGTTGCTGCTCTGAAGTTGTGGAATGACCTTCCTTCCACTGTCCGCGAGTCTGGTTCTCTTGATATTTTCAAGAAACAGCTGAAAACACATCTTTTCAATTTTTTTAAGGTACAAAATTTAACAAAGCAATTAAGAAACAGATATTACAACTTATTTATTATTCGTTAAGTTATAACCGAATCGATGATGAAATCTTGAAACGATGGGCATATTAAATGTAATTTTGAACTTGTGTCGTTGTTATAAAATGCCAATAGTGTATCATGAATTTGGTTTTTTTCTTGAAACATTGAAATATTATTAACTTTATCTTATGTATAGATACAGCATGTTCTTGTCTTTAATTTTTGGTTCACTTGTGTATTTTTGTCTATGATAAGGTGTTGTGATGAGACAAATTTTGAATTCTAATTCGATATAAATAATGTAAAACGTAACAGTAAAGAAAATCCGACTAAGATGGGAAAAATCAATCAAATAGCCACTAGGATTAAGCCCTCATCTGCAGACGGATCCGTTTCTGGGTTTACCCTTCGTCAGTCACCTCCCTGGCTAAACCAGGAATGATAACCGTATAGCCAAATTGTAGGTTTTTATATATAACGTTGGCCAGATATATGCAAATTTCAGGGAATGCTATACATGCCTTTGTTAGATTTTTGTCAAAAAGCAATAATAGTTGTTAATTCTAGTAGACACTGGATAAAATTTTAACTATCTCTGTGTGTCTATTTAGATCTACCCAATAGCACTAATTGGTGTAAATCAGTTGACATAGTCTTAGATTCAAAGATACAATCTCTACCGTGCAAAAATGGTGGCCATCGGATCTCAAACGAGATGCATAAAATATGATATAAACGTTACTGGACAAGCCAAAAAACGAGTGATAGTGCAGATAGTCCAATGAGTTGGGTTAAATAGCTGGACTGGGACTAAGTGTGGTAAAAAAACTCTTTGACCACTACCAGTTATTTAACCCCATTCATTGGACTATCTTCACTCTCACTCCTGAGGACGATCGAAGCACATCAATCGAAACGTTGAGTAGCTTAGAACTACAACGTGGTGTACCGCAAACATTATATGTTTTTTTGATGATGATGATGATGATGATGATGAGGATGATGATGATGATGATGAGGATGATGATGATGATGATGATGATGATGATCATCATCATCATCATCATCATCATCATCATCATTATCATCATGATACGTGGTGCACCGCAAAACGATGTTTATTGATATTACAACTATTACTATTATTATCATTATGATTATCATTGTCATTATCATTATGATTATCATATTTATTTTCATTATCATTACTATTATCATTATTATTATTTTTATTATTATTATTATTATTATTTTTTTTTTCATATTATTATTATTATTATCGCCATCATCATTATTCCAATTCTAGTTATTATATCTAAGATTCAATATAATATAGTGGGTGCTATGCTGATTTAAAAGAGAACCAAAACATTATATAAAATATATTCTAAAATCGGAGGGGAAATAATGCACTTTGTCTACACATAAATGAATACAAAGGAAAACTTCTAAAATAAAAAAAAAAATTATTAGGGAAATAGCTTCATTAAATTAACAGTAGACTTAACTGTGATAATTAATGGAAGGAATGTGTCCTGTTCAGAGTTGTCTTCCGACGTCATTTAGTTCGAATAAATAATATTGGCATGGTTTAAAAATAGGCCTACTTAGTGAATACTTGTATACAATGTAGGCCTAATGAGAAACCATCCAATGATGGGAAAATAGCATGGACTATGTATCCTGATCAAGGCGTTGGTATCCTCATGTATCGCATAAAAGTTGCAATAATATTTGTGTATTATGACGGTATAATAGGGTCAAGTTTAGGTTTTTGTGACGGTATAATAGGGTCAAGTTTAGGTATTGGGTGACATAATGTAACTAATAATTTACCCTGGAAAACAAACCAACGTCATCACCATCAAAATCTAGACACACCCGTTTTATCTTGATATCAATGCATTTTGACCTAGTTTTTGAAATTGCACCTCGGTCTCGGATATTTCCACATCTTTCGAATTAGATATGCTGCAAGGGGAAGATTTAGAAGGGGTATTAATGGGTTTAAGCCTCTATCGCCCCCAACTCTCGCCATACTAAAAAAAAAACAATATTTCTGAGTATAGGGTCGCTAGTGTAGATCACATTAAGTACCAACCTGGCTCAGATTGATTACCTCACTGCGTATCCAGGTGTTTTTCTTTTGGCTGTGTGTTTAAGGGTGATGGGGGTCGCTATAGTTTAGATCACCCAAGTGTCCAGGATTGTCCTGGGGTCTGTAAGATTTTGTTCTCACCTCTTGACTCCCGGAATCATCAAATTTTCTCTCGAAATTCAATTTTCTCACAGAGGCGGATTTAGGGAAGCGCGCCGGTCCCTCCCCCACCCCATTATCGCCAAAAACGTAGTTTTCTCCCTCCCCTTAGGCTATATGAGTAGCGCCGGTTCTAAACTGATTTTTTGTTTTACTTCATAAATTCAAACCGACACCCACGCCTGCCTGAACCCAACCCCGACCTTGGAAAGGGCGCCCCTCCCCGTTTCTGGACCCGCCTCTGTTCTCCAGGTAATTCTCCATAATTTGTGAAATTGATAATTATTAGCTCTGAAGTTTAATATCACATTTTGGTAAACAGAAAAAAAAACTTTTTGTTTGATAGTAAGTAAAGTATTTAATTTTGATGACTTTAAATAGGCTTACGGGTAATTGGGTATGGCGGTTAGACAATCAGATAATCTTTGATTTTTTTTCATCAACTTAGGTCCTCGGATAGTGTCATGCCCACAGGCCCGTATGCTGGGTTGGGGTTCTTATTCCTGAAAAGCGAACCATCATGCGAGTTTTATCAGAAAAGTAAAATAGCAAAAGGCCCGCCAAGGGCCCGGAAGACTTTTGTCTATAGATGCTCTCTGTTGCATTATTAGAAGCACACACTGTTCAAAATAATTGTTCAGAATAAATGGCAAAATAAATAAAATTATTATTCCAAACCAGAAAATATATATTGTTTATTTTGCAAATACCAAGTAAAATATAGGGCCTAATGAGAGTTTTTTAATCAAGGGGGCTACAGCCACCACCCCCCTCCCGCCCCCGTCGAGGAGAAATGTAAGGTTTCGTCGGCGGCTTTTAGGGTAATGACAAGGGGGAGCCCAACACCAAAACGGCATAAAAAAGCACGCAAAACACGACAAAGTTTTTGTTTTGCTCGCCGAACTGAAAACCGGGACAAGCCCACCTCAAACTCTAACTTGCCCAACCCGTCGGGATCCCGTGCTCCCTGTCAGGGGAATTGCCCTGCTGTCGGGGAATTCCTGGCGCCGCCACTGGCAATCCGACAATGCGTCTGAGTACCTATATACAGCCGCCATCTATTTTTATTAGTCCATTCTCACTAAAACAAAAAAATAATATACCGGGACAATTTTAGTTGAGGAGGGGGGGAGGGGTGACTTAAGCCTGTTCCACTTAAATCCGCCACTGGCCACACACCACCCTCTCGCAATAGTTTGTCTTCGTATATACCAATCCCGCACCCCCTTCCTCCCTCTCATATCAATAAATCTATCAATCAAAGTAGTCAAATGAGCACCTCGATAATGATGTTATTAATCAAGTTATAAAGCCATAACACTGATTGATCTTGCTTTTAGATTAAACAGTTTGTCACTGTCTGTATCCGGGTAATACAAAACAGAAGATTTTACTACACAGCACACTCCATTTAGGCAAATACAGTACTCGTAATAGAAGGAAACACCTTTCAAACCAGGTGTGACGTAGCTTTCCCAATATTCTAAACAACCTCACGACATGTTGTTGTCCACACGAGTACAACAATACGTAACACTTATATAATACATTTTCACATCCTCTTCAATACGAGTGGATTTTCCTAAGCTGTAATTGGTAAATTCATCATAACGTGATATTATTTCTTTAAATATCTGATAAAGTATTATTTTGCTAACAATAAAAAGTACTTGGTTTAACACATTGTATTTATTTTGCCAGATAGTCGCTCAATAAAACAAATCCTTTAATAACCATGTGATACGCTGGAATATCTACACATTTAGCTAAAATGAAAAATCCATAAATTTGTAAATAAATATTACGACGTTTAATTTCATTATAACCGTCATTATCACTATCATCATTATTGTTTCAACTATCGTCGTTTTACAATCATTATCATCGTCGTCGTCAGTGG